>NDXB01000027.1:270796-316096 GCA_002631895.1 Agapornis roseicollis
GGGGAAGGGAAGAAAATGATGTTAGAAAACAAACCTCATAGAAGAACAACGACTTCCATAGTATTGTTTCTCAGAGAATCTTTAGGTTCCTAACAAACATTTGCTAAGCAGCCTGAAAACCCCTGAAGCACAAGAGGTTTTTTTCCCCATCTTTAAAGAGACAGAAGAGAAAAGCAGAGGCACTGAAACCAGAGACCACATCAGTGACAAATCTGTGAACAAATTTAGATCTTCGGAATTCAGACCTCTCACTACCATGGTTTTCATCCTTCTCAGAAAAAGACATGAGGTTGCAAACAAGGCAGTTCAAATCAAATGGGTTTTGAGTAGTCTCTTGAAGCAAAAAACTGATGGGGCAACATTAGCACTGCTGAGATGCCTCTGAGATCTCTCATCTAGGAAGCACAAAATCACACCTCCACGCCATACTAGGACCTAATGGATTTTTATTTCAAGGTTCAGTGTTCAGAAACGAAGAACATAAACCCTAAGATTTTAAAAACCAGCGTTTAGTTTGTTTGGATGGAACTGCCACCCAACTGCCACTCCACAGCCTGAAAACAGCTTTCTTTACATTGAAGCTCCAGATCTGGTCTATCTGGTGAGCACAACAGCTTGAAAGTAGTCGCCTTGCCCCATCACCATGCCTGCTTTCAGACTGCCAAGGAAAGAGGCACTTGATTTGCATCTTTTCCAAAATAGCAGCTGTTGTGCTACAGTTTTGATTTATTCTCCGGGTACGGTTATCTCTTGTTTTGATGAATGTTTAATGCTCCTGGCTAAATCAGTTTAGATCCCGTTTGCCTGGGGGCATTTAGTGCTGCTACATTACTGTAATACTAATTTTAAGGCCATCTACAGCATTTTTTTTCTCCTCACAAGTCTTTTTGCTATTGTTTGGATCTAAATTATGTGGTACATTTTGGCACTGAATTCCACAGCACTATACCAGGATGACAGACACTTACCAAATCTCAAGAGATGGCCAGATTCACTGATCAACAGACAACATACTCAGAGCAGCAACCCTTACTGATTCAGTCCACCCCATATACTGATCAACAAAGACTGAGGACAAGGGCTTCAACCTGTAGCTCTCGTGTTATCTTAAAGCGTGCACATCTGCAAATTGCTGCCTATCCCAAGCAAAAAATGAGAGGGGAAAGGGAAGTGTCTCAGAAGGAGAAAGAGAATGCAGTGAAAAAGTTATTAAAGCACTAACACCAATATTTACAAAGCAACTTTCTCTGTTGAGGCTGGGTTTTTATGGGGTGGCAGTTAAGCAGTCAAGCCAATGTGTCTTAAGAATAAACCCTCCTTTTTTATTACAGAACACACAAGTAAGGAGTAGTAGCAGAGAAACTTCTCCACGCCACCTACCAGACAGCCTCAGCTCTGACCTGAAAGGCGCACTTCTGCCCTACAAACATTACTTTGACCCACACAAATTGATTTTCAAACTAAAAAGGTGGCAAGCAAGCTGCAGCACACCTTGTTAAAAGAGGCTCCCAAACAGCCACCATTCCTAGCAGACAGCACAGGGGAAAAAAGATCTTATGCTTCTTTTTTTTGCCATCTCTCTGGTCAGCTGGGACCTGGGAGCCCGCTCATCCCATCACCAAAACGGTTATCTCCATTTCAAGGTGAATGCTAGCAAAAGTGATCCCTGTCCCTTCCTCAGGCTCTTTCCTCTTCTTCAGTTCTCTCAATACTGCAGTCCTTCAGCACGGCAGGCAGAGGACAACTTCAGACGTCTGATTACGCTATTCAGTGAAGATATTGCTGCAGCCCCGGCATAGAATACATCTCACTAGAGAGCTGGAAACATGGGAAAGTAGAAGTACAGCCCTTTATTCTGTGCTCTAGAACTGGTCTCTGCAGCAAACAGAGTTTCCAGGTCCTGTGACCCAGCAGAGGAGGCAGCAGTGGCAGGGGAAGGGGCACTGTTCAGGGCTCAGGGACAGCATGTCTCCCAAGCTGCTTATATCCAGCACAGCCAGGATCTGAAGCGACAGCAGCCAGCAGGCAGGAAGGCCTAGAAAGTGTGTCCTCCAGGCCCTAGTAAATGCAAGCATAACTGCTTCTGAAAGGAAAACATTAATAGCACTTCTAGCCAGGAACACGGACAAAGATGACTAAAGAATTGTCCAAAGGGAAGCCAAAGCCACAGAAAAAAGTACGGAGCATGAGAAGGACATAGCACCCACCAAGAGCAGCAGCACAGGGAAAATGAAATAATGCAAGAAGGGAAAGTCCAGATCAGATATAAGACTTTCTGGCCTTGGTGAAAGGGAGTAAAGGACAGCATAGCAGCTGCCCAAGGCAGGCTGTTCTCATTCATGGGCCATAACCCTCAGCAGCAGCCTGGAGCATTACTAACCATGTTACCCAGAAAGTGAGCCTGGTAACCTCTGACAAGTTTACCAGCTGTTGTGGTCACAACAAAACTAATCAGTTTTCCATTTTCCATTTATTTGAAGACCTTCCTGTACTTTACACTGTTCCCACATTCGCTTTTCCATCATGCCATGAAATGTGTTTCTATGTTCAGCTGGAGCAAAGCCACCAGGCCCTCTAGTCACAATAGCCAAGGTGGCGCCTGGAGAGGGCACTCAGCCTAACAACATTAGCCACCATCTAAAAGAGTGACCATGCTGTTGGCTGATCAGCTTAGGAAGTTTCTCCCTCCACAGCCCATCTGCTTGTTCTCACCTCCTCAGCCAAGTCCAGTGCCAGATCAGCTGTTTGGGTGGCAGCCCTATGAGCAGACAAGGAGAAGAGAGGCAGAAAAGGCACTTTTTAAGTCCTCTCTGGAGTCAGCTGAGCTTCCAAGGCAGTTGATAAAATTAACAACCTTAAGAGAAACTGCCCACTGCAAACAGCAACCAAATAAAGCTGCTAGTTCCCAAATGGCTGATGACCAAGCCACAGCTGCGGCGGGGGGAGGAGAGGGGGAGAGCCTGCATGAATCCTTGAGTGAGTCACTCGCTCCCTGCATCCCTGCTGGCCTAGATAAACGCTGTTGCCAGGCCATGGTGGGTGCTGCAAACCAAGCCTTAAGCCCATAACATCCCTGCTGCTCATCTCCTGGCAGGCACAGAGCCTGTGCTGAACAGCGCACGTACACATGTGCAAGCACAATGGCCATCAGGTCTCTGAGGTTCCCATACAGCTTCAGTGGACTTTCCTGTCTCTTCTTCCTTCAGAAGTCTCCACTCCAGAGCTGGGATCTAAGGAGGTGAGGATGCAATATAAAGCTCCCCTTTCAAATGAGGAAAAGATTGAAAAAATGTGAAAGCAAATAGATACTAAAATAAATATAGTGATGACACTGTGTAGATAGGAAATTGCTCCTTGTTCCTTTACTGGCACTAGGTTGTTTATACTGCTGACTGCTTTCTTGTACCATACAAGCAATGAGTTCTGATAGATCACATCAAGACTGCCTTACCTCAATGCTGAAGTTTAGAAGACAGCAGTCATCAGAATTAAGAACAAATCAGATAAAGTCTAAATCACATTTGTGAGGCCTCTCCTAAATACGCAACAAGGCCAGGGAACTGGTTTAGAATAGACACTCCAGATAGTTAGATCTCTATCACACAAAATAAAGCTTCAAATGCTGTAATACTGATGCACCACAACTGCAAATCCTAGAGGAAAGTCATTCAGTGTTTTAAGAATGGAGGGTTTTAAGCAAGTCCTGTAATACCTAATCCAGTTCCTATAAAACACTACTAAAGTTTTAACTACACTCACCCACTGAGTTTGTGACATTTCTTTCCCCCAGTTTCATAACTGTACAAACATGCCAGAAGGAATGAGGAGAGAAAAGGAAAAGAACCTTGAAGGAACAGAGAGTCTCCATTTTCCTCATTTGCAGTGTTGGCATCCATGCTGGATGCTGAGGATCTCAGCAACAGAAGTTGGCTAGCTGAAATTCAAACTAGAAGAAGAACGGGTGAGGTCACAAACTCTAAGTTTCAGGCTGATGATACTAAATTTTGCAATTTATAAATTCCATTTTCTATGTCACATGAGTCAAAAACTTCCCCCAAAACTCTTGGTTGTGAAATGACAAAACACACAGGACCCTGGGTAAAACACACCTGTTCTCACAGTTATAACTGCCTGAGATAGTGCTGGCTTCTCCTCCAAACCATTCTCATAACCAGTGCAGGGAATGCAAAGAAATAAAAAAACCAGCTTCTCCTCTGTCTAATCCATCTATTCTTTTGGCCTGAAGACACCTCACAGTGGTTTTTCCACTCCTTACCAAAAAGCCCAATCATTTAAGATGCAACTGCAAAGCTTCCTCATCTCTATTTTTTAAGACACAAGATGAAAGAATTACAGTGTTGTCACACACGGCTAAAAGCATAGAAGAGACAGCAGCACAAGGCAATAAGCACAATGCTGCATAAGACCCCTTATGCTTTGTCTCAACCAAGAGTATGGCAGCAGCAAACCCTGTCAAGTATATGTACACGCAATAGCTTCGTAAAGGGTCACTGATATAACTACATATTGACGAAAAGTCAACAACTTAAATGACTGATGCAGACTTTCTGCAGCCCCCTAGACAGGCAGGATTGCTTGAATGCTTTGATGCCAGGTTTCCTTGAGGGAAGTGCAGCCAAAACAAGCACATCTGAACTCTTTTACTGCAATACTAACAAATGAAGGGGAAAGAGATGATCATTTCTGCAGCCTTCAGACCAACACAGCTCATGCTGAGAACCAGAGCAAGAGAATAGGAGAAACAGAGAGGTCAAGACACGAAGTGTTGCCTACCCTACCCTAAGAGAGGCAAAGCAAATTGACGATGCTGGTCATGCTGTCCAGTCTCCAACTGGGTACTGCAGCCTGCTGATTCTCCTGAAGTACCCAATGCTGCTTCCCCTTTCAAGCAACTATCTGGCTAATAATGCCCATGTGACAAAAATCAGGCCAGCCCAAGACACAATGTGCTCATGAGGCCTCTAAAGTCTCCTGAAAATACAAAGATATCCCACCTTAAAAAGGCCTGTCTCCCACCCAGCTCTGGGAAAGGTATCCTAAACACAGAAAATCCCTGCTGTAAATGAAAAATGGTCCAGGGACTAAATGAACTATGGAAAGCCAGAGAAAAACAGCTTCCCATTCTACTGTGCTCCACAGTATCACATAGAAACACAGCAATGGACAAATCAATCAGTGGACCTGGAGACCTGGAAAGAATTCTTTACTTCCTTCTCTCAGTCAACTTGGTCCATTCAATACCACTTTAGTGTAATCTCTGCTTAACTTCCCTGAGCATCTGGCTCCTGAGCACAGAAGATACATCACGTGCCCCAGTGTTTATACATCTGTGCTAGAAGCAGATTTATATCAGCTGGCTCAGGTCCTGCCTGTGGAAATCAATCATAGGTGTCATAGTTGTTAAGTGGCATTTCTTTAGCCAAATTCTGGGTCCGGGGGCAAAAGATTCCTCACCAAGCTTCCAGGGAGCTCAAGAATTCAGAGACAAAAGGTCTTTGGGAGGGGGAATTCACTAGGATTGTTGAGCCTGTCTGGAATCACAGAATCACTAGGTTGGAAGGGACCTCTAAGATCATCAAGTCCAATCCATGCCCTACACCTCCAGTAAACCATGTCATCAAGTTCTGTAAGAGAGAGCGGGGAAGAGAGTGGGGGTCTACATCCGTGAGAGAAAAACATTTTTAGGAGAAACATCTCAATGCTGTTCTGCTAGCAGCAATTATGCTAGGTTTTAAACAGCAAATATGTTTCCTTTTAGTGACCAGACTCTGATTTAGTGTCTGATTCCAGCACAGATTTCTTGCCTTTGAAGTCCAAATTTCCCTCTTACACTCCTCCCATATCACCCTACTTGCGGACTACTTCTTTACCTGATATTTTAACCTATTTGTGCTTTTAAATAAAACAATTTTTCATTCTGAAACATAAACAATAAACTGAAAAGGTCTATACAAGAAAATGCGTACTTTGGCTCTTTATAGTAAAGTCAGCAAGTAACTTCGTATAAATCTTAATTCAGAAGGTACCCACAAGACAGCTGAGGGTCAATGCTGATGACCTGAGGACGTCAGGCAGACACATGGCACTTTGTTATCTCCACTTCTGCAAGCACCCAGGAGACCTGCGAGTGCGAGTGTAGGCAAAAACAGGCAGCCACCCTGCCACAGGAGTAGCAAGTAAGGCTAGCTATAAGCTGGATATAAAGAAGGGGTAGAGAAAGGCTGTAAGGAAGACCTGGTGTCATACCAGGACAGGCAGGGACTGAAGAGAGTAAGTCATGATCTGGCTGTGGGGAAGCGCAGGATGAGAGCTGCAGAGCAAACAAGAAAATTAGGTGCCCTCCTGCAGGTCACTGAACTAAAAATTAGTCTAAATGTAAAACCAGACAATTTATTGATAATTCTGTTGTAACCTTGCAGACACACGTAAACGACTGTTCTAGCAGCCATAGACATGCCAGATGAATGCAACAGACACTCATCCACACAGAGAGGGAAGGAAGAAGATGCACATGATGGCATTCTCCAAAGAGGACACATGTTCTCACCAAGTACTGCTCTCCTTTGCCCCCCCTTCCTCCCCAGAGATTCACAAGGCAGAGCTGGAAGCACAGTATTTGACAGCAATAAGACACCCTTTCCATCTTTGCTTCCTTGAAAATAGCTATATATTTGAGGTGCAAAACAAACTGATCAAACTTATAAGCAGTTTCCTGGATTTCTTTTCTGAAAAGGTCAATGTGACAAGCTCAGACAGGCTTTAATAGAATCTGCTTGGCAAATCCAAGACAGCACTCACGAATTCTTGTTCAAGTCCCTTACAGACCTGTCTCTCATGATGATTAGCCTTTGGGACCAAAGACATTTAGAGAGGCTCAGAGAACTTCTGTGTTACAATTTTTGTTTGATGTACAATTTCCATCTAGAACTAAGCTTCCTAATGAATTACACATCCTATTCTTTAATAACATACCAAACACATATGAGTAGTATGTCCATGTACATCTTGGTGAGTATTGTTTCTGGTTCTTCTAGGTAGCTCGTTAGCATACTGTGTGTATCTGCAAAGGCCAGACAGCATGGCACTAGAACAATAAGCTTTCTCCAAGAGCTTTTAGCAAGCCCACAAGCTTTCTAACTTGGAGGCTGGAAGCTGTCTGTTGGTAGAGTGCCAAAATAAAAATGGGATGCCCCTTTGCAAGGACCAGACACACAACAAAGAGCAAGCATCTGGGCAGCATCCAAATGTACAAAGGACCAAAGGCATGCTCAAAGGGCTTGTCAAAAAAGTTTAAGCAAGGTTTGATTCTCCTGCATTGTGGACATGACACAGGTTCTAGTCTGAGAAGCAGAGATCAACATAGGAACAGAAAATGACTTTAGGAGCACACTGTGACCCCAATAAAAATGAATACACAAATTACTATCTGGAATTAAGTTTCACATAAGGAAAAGAGGCAATGAGCTGCTTTTTGTAAAAGCCCTGCACCCCCTGCTATGCTGCTGATTAGAGTGAAGTGAAACAAGAGGAAGGAGATCCCACCAGCAGCCTTGCTCTGAGCAGCTACTTTTATTTTAGCAAGACAGGAGCAGAAGGGGGAAAAAGGAAAACAAAAGCCTCCATTAGTCACCGATAGGATAAGTTATATTTACAGTGAGTGCATTAGTCATCCACTGGTTTTGTTCCAGAGGGAGCAGAGGAGGGCTCTGTCTTCCTGGCTTCCACGGGTGACAAGGCCTCTGTGCCTGAAAGCACAGCCCCTGCACACTTCATTCCAGAAAGTACTCTTGAGGGCACGAGGGCCCCACATCCCTTCACCAAGGCACTGCCTCCTGCTCTCTGACAGAGACCAGCTAGGAGGATGAAGGTGGAAAACAGATCCTTCCAATTAGTACTGGCCTACACTGCTGCTCAGGGCTCAGTCTATTAAACACACATCAAAACAGCACCGCCAGCTCTGGTGGGAGGAAGACACAGTAAAATACCGAGGCTGTAGCTTCTCTAGTAGCTGTCACTGCTCACATGAAAGCTCATCAACAAAGGGACATAAGAGTGCAAGGCAAGCAATTCAGAGGTATTGCAAAGACAGCCACTCCTCTCGCCCTCCCTAAAGTCACAGCACACTGCACAGAAAGCCTAAAGTACACAGAGACCCTTCCCCTAACCAGTTGCACGTGTCTGGGCTATTAAGTACTTCTGCACAGCTTCTATGCATGCCGCAGCTCTCTGAGTGCACCTTATCCCCAGCAGTCAGGCAGGATTTGCCTCTTCCTGTGTGTTGTCTACAGCCATCAGGAAAGGCTGTGGCAAGCAGGACCTGGCCCTTGGTGTGAAGAGAGCACAGAGGAAACACAGTGGCTGTGTTTCTACCAGCACCTGCAGAGAGGTTCAGATCCTAAGGAGCTGAAGGGTCAGGCAGGCTGGGGAATGCAAGACTTGCCACAAAATAAGTGTGCTGTCCCTTCAGATGCTGAGCTGTTACCAACTCCTTAAGAGCTGCTGAGCTGCAGGGAACCTGCCTCCAGTTCATCTGGGAAGCTCTCAAACTCATGAGAAGAGGGTTGCCAGCTTAGTGCATGTTTTACTGCTGCTGATCTACAAATCTATTCATTCCTGTTCAATGAAACAAATGAAAATCAAACCTGTAACCACATTCATGTCTGCCCTGCTAAAAGTGATTTTGCTACTTCCTACCCCCACCCAGCCACTTATTCATCTCCACACAAAATAGCAAAGAGATTACGCAGATGTTGCTTTGCTACCCTGACCTTCTTAACCCATGTCCACATGCCATCAGTGATGTTGTGCATTCACCATCCCACCATCCATACGTCAGAGGCTAACTCCCTTCTGGCTGCACCCTCATTCATAAGCTGGGTATTAGTTCTCATCTCCTGCTACACAGCTTTACAGGAGCAGGAACAGGAACTACCGCCCTCCCTGCACAAATGGGAAGCAAGGTCCAGAGTGCAAGATGCTGGTTGCAAAACACAACTGAAAAGGAGAAGGACGACACAGGCAGCCTACCCAGACTTGTATCCAACTGAGGAGCAGCAGAAACACAGAAAACTGAATACTGAGAGAGGAGGTAGACAGAGGGAACAGAGCAGAACATCTGTGGATGCATATGGCAAAAAGGGGGTGAGGGAACTGCACCATGAGTGACAGGATTTCACTCTAGTGTCCAGCAGAAGCAGCAGCTCAAATGGAGCTGAGGCTACTGCAAAGGAACCACAGAAGGTGGCTAGGCCATCAGTTGGCAGGTATGCTGTTTTCTACTCCTGGCTGAAGGTCTATGTCTAATCCAGAAAGTGAGGCTGCACAAGTTCTGCAGAACAGGTCAGCAAGGATTTTCAGTCATCACTTGACCACATTATGGACACTGTAAGGTCGCATCCTACCCAGTGAGGATAAATTACCTTTGCTGTCCAACAGCCAGCTTCAGAGAGCCCAAGAAGAGAATGATGCTAAGGACAGTCCAGAATAAATCCGTGGTGATATCCAGAGCAAGGGAACAAACACCCTTATGATTTAGAACAGCTTGATAGATGTACAGCTGGGGAGGTTCCAGGTGAACAGGAGGAATGACTCTGAAACTTGCTCAGCAAACTGTAAGAGGCATATAGCAGACAATGGACCAGGTGGTAGCGGAAGGTCTCTGGCAGAGCCAAAAGGATAACTTTTGCATTACCATCACTGCAGTGATCACAGCTAGCACCATTGGTGAGCCTTGTGTCAAAACACAAGCACCAGCAAAATGCAGCTATCAAAGCCTGTCCCCTATCGCCGAAAAGACACAGGGAAGCAGCAGGTATCTGTTATTTTGATTCCAAGAATCAGACCAGAGGTCATCTCAGGCTCAGTCCTATTGTCCCCGCAGTCCTCCCTGATCTTCTGCAGTGCTTCAGGCATCTGCCCTGGGGAGCTGCAGGGCTGACACATCCGCAGGGCAGAGCAGGGTCACTTGTTTCACCCTCCCAAGTACAATTTTCTCTGGAGCTTTTGGGGGGAGGGGGGGATAAAAAAAAATTAAAAAAATAAGAATTACAAAAGTCAAGGCTTCTTCAAACCAAAATTCCTCAGACAAACCACAGCTCAGCTGCTCGGACTTTCAAACCAACACAGCTAGCAGCTCCCAGAGCTTTCCAGGGTATGTAACTGGGGTTAGGAATACACCTGCCATACCTGTATTTCCATTTCTTTGTCTAGAAAAGTGTGTGGAGGAACAAAGCAAAGCACACTGCAGCACACATGAATTACAGGGTTTTTTGGTCACTTTCCTAGGTTTTAGGTCCCTTTTTCACATTCAGAAGCCACGAATGTCATGGTAGCTCCCCATGCACACCACAGCCACAGTACTTTCTTGACCTCTGGGGCATTAAAAACACCAGCATCCCTAACACACCCCAGTTAGCAAAGATGTAGGCTATCAAGACCCCAGGCTTTCCACTGCCCTCTCTGCCATTCTGCCCTGAGTGGACAGAGGGAAGGACAAACTGATGGATGGCTGGCTCTCACCAGCATCTTCCATCCATCTGCTCCTCAGCTTGGCTGAGAGGGGACACAAATCACCCTTCCTAGGATATGATGATGACAATCCAGTGCCGTAGAAAAGCTGCTGCCTATAAGGACTCAAATGGTCACACTGTTTTTTCTCCATAGGGTTAGGGGCTGGAAATGTTCCAGGAGGATGGGCTTTAGTGAAAAAGACCCTGCGCAAGGGGATACCATAAGCAGCTGTTCTCTGTGAAGCCAAGACCTTTGCTTCAGAAGTGCAGCAGCAGAGTGAGAGCTGGAGTAAAACCGAAGTGATAAGCAAACTGTGTAACAATTTCTTCTGGAGCTGGCACTCACAAGCAGGAGACAGACACTCAGCTTCTGATACTGTTCCTGCTAGGCACCTTCTGTCCTTGTAAAAGAGCCTCAAAGTTTTATGGAGAGGTCTCCTCTGCAATCAAAGGTTTAATCGCAGCATGAACAGACATATAAGTTAGCACTACACTCACTAGCAGGAGTAGTAATAACGGGATTCATGACTTAAATGCAAATAGTACAGGCCTGCTGGGGACCTACATATGTGCCTAAGTTGCTAGCCCCCACTGAAATCCACATCACTGTGACTTCAATGCTATTATCCTTACATTACTGAGAATAAAGTTAGTGAAGTATGCCCTTCATGCTGCAATCACAACTTCTGCTACACTGCCAGCAGAGCTGGCAAACCAAGCTCTCCCTTCATCAGCTTCAGATACTCAGTACTTGTACATAAACTAGAAGCAGGATAAGAAGAAGAGAGAAAGAAGAGGGGAAAAACTAGACACACAGTGAGATAATTCTAATTATGCTTTGTTTGTTCAGTCCTGAGCACTTTCCCACTCAAACACTGCACACATCCAGTGACAAGTTCTACAGTAACAACAACAGTAACAGATATCAAAAGGGAGAGACACAGGAAGAGCAGCTCCGGTAACTCACAGCACATGTGGGTGAAGTGATTACACTTCAGATCTCACAACTCCACTGCCCACAGCCAATTCCACTTTCAGTACAGTGAGCAAGATGTGTCAAGTACCAATCTCCAGCTCAATGAGTGCTGAGATTTACAAACAGACACACAGTAACTCCAATTACAGTGCTCTCTGAGCACAAGCTACCAGCATCCACAGGTGCCCAGCTCACCCCCACTAGCTCTGCATTTCAAAACTAGCACTAGAGGGAAGGAAACAAACAGTAGTCAGCTTCACATGACTTTTAGAGCCTCCAGAGAAGATCCAGATTAGTTTACTCACTCACAGGACTAACGTGCTCTCACAGGGCTGGTCCCTGACATCAGCATGCTGGCACAATCTTCACATTGAAAACTGGTCATCTCCTTCAGCTGCCTTTGTATATCACATCACCTACCAGATGGGACCATACTGGTAGTTACTTTGTTCAAGTTACAGCTCAACTCTCTACTTAGGTATGCTATCCCTAGGTTGAGCTAATGTTCTCTCAGATCTGGCAGTCAGAAATGCTTTCAAACTGTACCAGAGAAGAGCTTGCTAAGAAAAACAAGAGGTCTCAAACAGCCAGGACTTCATCCTTTCCCCTCCAAATATCAGGTATCAGAAAGAAAAGATGTTTTCAAAATCCTCTTTCGGAATTTTGCAAAGACTGAGCCACCCTCGAAGACACATGTGAGGGAACAAAACCGAGGGCACAGAACTGAAAGAGGCCATGGACCAGGAAGGTCAGCATTACACCAGCTGAGCCATAGTCAACAGGACTGAACTTCATCGGAGTTAAGCATGCGGTTGCTGTATCACCAGCATGCTGCAGGAGCACAGAAGCCTGACCCTTACTCAAATTACAAGCTAACGCCTGGCTACCTGAAGCCACTGAGCCAAGGAAACCGAGAAGCAGATCAGCCACAGTGCTACCAGTTTTGGACTTGTGTTTTGGGACTTGTGGAACAACAAGGTCCATGAGGGCTCAGGTGTACTGCTGCTGGAAGAAGAGCAAGTCCCCACCAACTGATTGCCTCCTTCATTTGTCTTCCAAAAGCAAAACGCTCAAAATAGACAATTTTAAAACCACAAAAGTAAGGAACAGCTGAATGCAACACCTTTCTTCCCTCCACGCTCACACGGTGTAAGTCTGTGCATAACTCCTTGTCGGAGTCAGAGATGCACATGTCAACAGAAAAAGCACAGAAAACAAAAGCGCTGGAACCTGTAAAGTAGCTCATTTTACAGGACTAGAGGCAGGTGGGAAAGAGAGCATGAGAAGGAAGTGGAAGAAGAAAATGCCCTATTCAGTCTGCACCAGTACTGGGCAAAGAAACACTCATCAGTACTCCCATACCCACTACCTTGCCGCATCAGGAAAGGAAGTAAAAAAGGAGTGCAAGAATGAACTTAAGAGTTATTAAGAGTCCTACAACGTAGCTGAGTAAGACCAGTGACCTCACCCAAGAATTCAACAGGATACTTTAAAAGCTCAAAGGGGAGAGACTTTCTGAATTGCTACAGAAAGTTTATACAAAACAATCCTGTTAGTTTGTTTCAGGACTTGTTCCCAGGGAAGAGAGGGAAAGGCAGCGTCATCATAGGACCTGAGGAAGGAATGGAAGTTCTCTGCAAAGCCCTGATGGCAAAGGTGATGGCGTAGAAAGCAACAGCTTTCATCCCTTCATCAGCTTGGCTTCATTGCAAACGAAGCATGCTGCCCTGCCTGCACATGCAAACCCATGTGTACAGAGGGCATGTACCTCCCAGCTCCAGTGGTTAATAGTGAAAAGGTTCAAACGATATTCCATCAAGGTACAGAGGGAACACCACTCTGCCCAATGATCCAGGAAAAGCTACATCTCGAGATGCACAAAGGCACAGAGGCAGCAGCTGAGGGGGACGGCCTAGGGAGATTAACATGTTTATCTCCTCGCTTAAGTCTCTTACCGGCCAAGGGTTTCAGGCTGATAGCAGCAACAGGACTAAAAATAAGAACTCAGGCATTACCAGTGACTCACCGTGTGGGCAATGACACTGCGAGGGATCACAGAGAAACCTGTTCCCACTCCTGGAGCCTAGCTCTCAAATCATAGGAAATGACTTCCCAAAGAGCCATGGGAGGCACTGCATAGGGACCTCAAGACTGCGTGACATTTTCTTCAACTATGTGGTAGCTTTAAAAAGAGAATCAGACCAACCCCAGGCCCCAAATTTTGGGTTCAATACCTGCATCTCAGAGTGAAACCGAGCCTGAGGGAACAGATAATGCCATCAGATCACATCAACACTCCCAGAATGCTAAGATTCCCCACTAGAGGCAATGCTAACCACTGCTGGTCTTGGTTTCTGTCCGGATCACATCTACCAGTAAAAACATTTCAGAAGGATGGCAATTTCTGCATGTTGCATTAGAAGAGTTCTTTCAGCAAGGACAAGCACACATCAGCAAAGCTAGCGCCAGAGCAAGAGACCAGTTAGCCAAAGAACCTCCCACTTTGTCCAAAAAGCCCATATACCCTTCAGATGGTATTTTAGTAATTCAGAAGCATGCAGATGCAGTGGCATCTCCAATTCCTTAGCTGAGCTACTGGAATTGAGGATTGCAGTGGTACAGCTGTGTAAGTTAAAGATTCCACAATAGCACCAATTCCCCCCCCACCTTCTTCTCTGAAAGGCTGCAGCTAAGATAAAGACACACTTGTTTTGAGTATCTCTAGGAAAAAAGAGATCTCTCTTCTGGCACTGTCTGTGGTGCAGATTTGTCCAACAGCAGGTACAGGACGTCCCTCTGTTGTAACACTGGCAGTCACTGCAGTGCTATCGCTTCCCCTGCCTGTTTCCTAATGGCCCTGCATCCTCCTTGCATTTGATGCTGGCACAAGCACTTGCGTAGCAGCGCACTGAACTGGATAGCTGAACTGATCCATCATTAACCTGGTTCACCATGGTACTATATAAAGAATTTGTGCTGGTGCAAGGAGGAAGCAAACGGTCAGAAGAAAGGCTGCCTTTTTCAGCAGCAGCACACAGCTCACACTGGCTGCAACTGCTCATGGAGCTATAGGATACAAATCCACTACACTCCAAGAATTAGTGCCCACAAGTGGCTTATGTCAGACCATATAATATCCTCGTCTTCTGACTGAATTAGTCTACCCCTAATTTCTGATCCATCATCAGAGAAAACTGTTCATCAGAGCTCCTCCAATATTCTCCCCTCATAACTCCTGGCACCCATGCGGTAGGTCATCATTTTTATAAGTACAGAATGAAGATCCATCTTGACCATGCCCTCCATCACATATTAAAGAAAAATACTTAGTTCTGCAGGTTAAAAAAGTACAGTGAAAATATAGCAATTTATTTGAAAATCACAAGGAGTCAGCAGTACAGCCAGGACTTGTGGAGCCCTACATCCTGCACCTAAATGAAAGAAGAAAAACCCCGGCCATGTAATACCAGGATATCACATGAGATCTGGACTATAGCAAGGCAAATATGACATTGCCAGCACTGCCTTAGAGATGGGCTGGTCAGCAGCTAGTGGAACACCCTAAGAAGCAATTATGCAGTTGGGTGCTTACAGTCAGAACCAAGGACCTTGACAATGAGAACAGACAGTGCCTGAAACATCTGTTGCTCCCATTCACTTAATATACTGGGGACCTCGCAAGGAGCTGCATCTCCTCCTGCATTTGCCAGCATACAGAGCAATTCTCTCTCAAGCTCTAGGTGGTCAGAAAACCAGCAGGCCAGAGTAATGAAGAATTTACATGATCTTAAGTTAAAACTGAAGTCTGTTAAAACTCCCAGTTTGCCCTACAAGGGCAGAATAGAGACCACACATCTAGAATTATTCAAGTATTAGAATGATAGGACACTTGACTAGGCGACTAAAAGAAAGGGAAGCTTTAAGGGGAAAATAATTAAGCAATGTATCTAGAAAAGCACATCACTGCTTATGGGAGAAACTTTTCTGTACTGCAGCATATACATAAATCTGTACTATAAGAGAAAAAAATCACAAAGATGGAACAAAGGAAATGAAAACATGTCTAAGAAAAGCAGTTCTCAAATTGCCATGGCAGGTATGGGAGAAAGGAGTTTCAGAAGGAAGTGCCAGCAACACCACCAAGAGCTGGGGCTGGCAGGAAGTGCTGTGACAGCATCACGCTGATGGCGGTCCACACTGCTGTGGGCCAAGATAAGCCCATCTTGGACTCTAATCAGCAGCACATGGAAGACAAGATAAGCGTTCGGTCCAGAGAGGGAAAACACCCAGACTACCAGGAAAGAGGGGATTTTGAGAAGTTTCTGTCATTTATCAAATAAGCAGGTTCCCCACAATGAAGGACCTGAGACAGCTCATTCTTGCAGTCAGAGGATGAAGAGGTCAACTCATCTCAGAAAACTAAACCTCTGCAGCTATAAGGTGCTTTTCCAGTCTTCTCTGCCTCCTGCCAAATTTAAACTTATTTTGCCCAGTCCAAGGCAGCTGTTCTCACAAGAGGCTGTCTTTAGGGACTTCTGCTTGCCTTCATGGTATCAAGATGCATCCTTGAGTCTTAACCACTGGGCAAAACCAGTTTATAGCAACCTGATGATCAGATGCTCCCAGGAATATAATGGAGACAACTGACATAATCATAGGATAGTCTGGGTTGGAAGGGACCTTCAAAGGCCACCTAGTCCAACCTCTCTGCAATGAGCAGGGACAGCTTCAAGTAGCTCAGGTCCACCACATCCAGCCTGGCCTTGAGTGTCTCCAGGGATGGCACATCCACCACTTCTCTGGGCAACCTGTGCCAGGGCTTTACCACCCTCACTGTAAAAATATGTTGGGCAGAAATACAGTATAGACCAGATAACTATTTTGCATCTTTCTGCATTCATCAGCACAAGTTAAACATGGCTGCTTCCCTTTGTTCCTCACGCTTTTGTAAGAGCAATAACCACCCCCACCCCCCAAAAGACAGTTTTCTTATTTCTTCTGATCTTATAGTAGAGCACCACATTCCCAACATGCTGTGTTCATCATGTATGAGTTAGTCAACAGGATCATTCTCATTCACCTCCAATTTGAGATACAGCCTTTTTCTGCAATTCCTCAGCTCATGACTACAATTCAGAAGTCCCATTAGCACAGTCAGCTTGGATGTACTTTGAGATCCTTCAGCATATGAAAACTTATTACAAAGACAGAATATTTGCTCCTGGTTTAGTTAATAAGATTCTGCTTAGTCAAGCTCTGAGGGCACCACGAGACCATTTCTAATCACCTACCTCAGTAGAGACTGGAATGACCCAAATATGATAGCTTATTAGCAAATATTTCCCATGTACATTATAGGAAAGATCCTTCTGCTCAGCACATAAATTGTTAAAGTCTCTATTCAGGATGTAGAAAATACACATTAACATATAGATAGGTGTCTATGACTAAGCCTTAAGAACAACAATTTGAAATGCCCTTCAAAGAAAATACAGATCCACATTGTTCAAACTGGATGCAAAGAAAGAACACCCAGCATTTCCTGTGACACCTTACAGCACTGGATTTTCAGGTGCTTTAAACAGCAATTCATTTCACCTAATAGCACCACCAACAAGAAGAGAATACAACATTTTGCAGAAACACAGTCTGCACTCAAAATAGACTGCATTTTAGGAGGTAGAGGCCCAATGTGACTCTGCTTTTCTGCAGATGCTGCCTGCCCAGCAACTGGATTTGCTTTGATTTAGACTTCAGCTACTCCTGAAAGAATGGAGACAGGTAAAAGGAGGGGGGAAACTATTGGTTTTTCTGTCTGAATTTAATACCAAAACTGAACAAACACCTCAATGCAATGACTTGCTTATCACCACACAAGCCATAGAATCATAGAATCATAGAATAGTTAGGGTTGGAAAGGACCTCAAGATCATCTAGTTCCAACCCCCTGCCATAAGCAGGGACACCCCACACTAAACCATGCCACCCAAGGCTTCATCCAACCTGGCCTTGAACATTGCCAGGGATGGAGCACTCACAACTTCCTTAGCAGACATGTTTCCTCAATATTTTGAACAGGAAATTCAGAATGCTTTACATCTTACCTTTTCCTTCTCAGGACTCTGACCAGCTAAGAGATATCAAATTCTTCAGAGATCAAATACAAAAATGGGATTCTGACAATCATCTCACCTACCTTATGTTCTAATCTATTTCATCTCAGCTACCTAATTTTTGATCCATTTGTCTAACATTAACATGCAAAAGAAATATCCATTATGTTCCATTACATCCGGCATACAGTAATCGGAAGTGCTGTTTACAAAAGTTGTCCTGACACAGAGGTTGTATTATTGACTGGATGTAAATCTTTCAGGATCTTACTGTTTATATCTTCATTTTGTTTTCAAAAAACAAAAAAACACAAACCAAATAAACTTGCCATTAATAATTTAAAATGCACTTTCATTGTAAGGTTAAAAGTTCTCTAAATTCAAGAACACTAAGACTACTCTACATGATTAAGGCAAGATCAGACAACAACAGATATCTCACCACATTTTACCCTCTTTTTAAGGAAGAGTGCAATCTTGTCTCAGATACCCATTTGCTATAGGTGCTTCTAATAAAAGGCACTTCTTTGGCCTATAAATGGCACCTCTTCTTCAATATCAGCTACTTACAAACTAAGATCTGATATCCAAAATTGAAATGCATCTTGAAGTGGCAGCCAGTCATTTATAGTGACCTACTCTAGCCAACGGGTTCTAGACATCTTGAAAGAGGTAGCAGGTTATGATAAACTGTGTCTTGTCTTCCCCATGCTCTTCTGTACACCCTTGAAAAGCCACAGGAATAGAGAAGGAGGAGATGAAGTGGCAGCTGCTGCAAAAGGCATTATCTCTTAGTGAAGGATTCATAGATGTGAAAGTTTTCCTCTCTACCAGCCAACAGTTAACCCAGTATCAGGAGTAATAAAACACTGGGTTACAGCACTAAATGACCAACCCCAATGAAGAGAGAGAAAAAACACTTACCTAGATCTAGGAGGAATAACATATTAAAAAAATAAAGCAATATTTCAGTTCTGTTCCAAAAATATTGTTTTACAAAATACCTGGAATTTTAAAAAATAGCAGAATTAATACTGTCTATGCAAACTGGTAGTGACATCACACCCTAGATGCGATTACAGAACACATGATCATATCTAATTCCAAGGAATACAAAAAAATCTTGATTTTCAGCAAATGTGGGTATGCCAAGATAAATTATGTCCAGCAGAAGCGTAAGTGCTCAGTACTTGCCTCTCTAAAACAGAGCAGCTAAGGAGACCAAGAGGTGATTATAAGGTCCAAGTTTTACCACAAGTTCACATCATGGTGTTCAGTTTTGCAATTGCTTTCTCTACTCCCTCTGTTAATACCACATTCGAACATAGTAAAGCCTAGGGGAATCTTCTCAGTTTTGATTTTTCTGTAAAAAAAATCCCTTTTTTTTCAAACACAACAGTCTAAGAAAACAGGGCACAGGCATATCCTTGCAATTCTGGGTCAAACTCACAAATCTTGGCTTTGTGGCAATGTACAGCAGGAGAGCAAGACTTGGAAAGGAAAATCTGGCCAAACAGAATGCACACAAACCTGGCACTATTGAGTGGTTTTGGTCATCAGGCCACAGAACGTTTTGCACTAAGAGCTAATTTCTCCTCTCACCTACACAGCAGTGCTCTGGACAGCCCCATTAGTGGCCTGCTCCCCATCTCATGCTAGCCACCTCCTCTTCCACACACTGGCCGCTTCCTGTTCAACAAGCTTGTGGCTCCACCAGGGATGCAGCAGTTCACCACACAGCATCTTTCTTGGCTCCATTTTATGTGAAACTGCTCCCCAATGATCCTGCACACCCTAGGCATCCACCAGTTCCTGATTTCCACACATGAACAGCTTCAGAAGTCTGCTTTCTTTTCAAGCAGTCGAGTCTCTCCACAGATGGTTCAACAGTCCCCATGGTAGGGTTTGAGTGCTCAGTGGCAAGCACTCCAATCTCCCTCTTCTGTGAAAAGCAGCTCTGTGAGTACATAACATCCTAAAAGGTTACACAGAGCCCCCGAAAGCCCCTCTGCCTCCACATGGATGATGCAACTACTATAGACAAGGGCAAGGTGGTTTGAAATGCTTTCATTATAGCACAGATATGGTTCCTTTGAGAGAAGACACTGGCACCCTTCTGCTTATCACCAGAAGAAGAGACAGAGGAACCATCACTGAGCTATCCACTAGCTATCCACCTAGGACCACTAAGCTTCAAGCATATGATTCTGACATAGATGGCAGTTAACAGGAGGTGCCTTATTAGAAGATGTATTCCAATTAAGACCTAAAGGGTCTGGTACCTTTATCTTGAGTTGGCAGCCAGGGTATAGAACCAAGAAATTAAGTCTGTCTGCAGCAATCAATGCAGCCTGAAATGGGAGAAGGAAAAGGAAGGGAGAAGCCCCCTTTATGTGAAAATCTCCTCTCTGGCCTAAAACCTGCCCACTTTGTCCCACAGCATGGAAGTTATCCCAATATACAGAACACCTATAACCATAGAAATTCTGAAGAAGAACTTAGCACAAATGGAGGAGCTAGAGAACAACCACAGAAATGCTTTTGAATGAAGATGGACAAACTGGTCCCATATTAGGGGAAGCTATGCCAGGCCTGCAGAGTGGCATGACAGGCTGTCCTATCTCAAAAGGAAATTATTAGAATGGATGTGTGGGTGTAGTGTTGAGTGGGAGGACACTAAGGCTGATATAAAGGGAGCTTCCACTTCTCTAGAAGTTCCCTGTAATGCTTTAGTGTTTATTCGTATGAACAGACATCATCTATGCAGTATTGTCACGTCAGCTCTTAAGCAGGAACTTGTCAGGATTTGTGTTTGTATTTCAAATCCAATATCGTTGTTGTTAATCCTGCCTTTTCCTTATGCAGAATTATTTATGTATTGAAAAGCAATGTGTATCCTTCCCAGCTAAAACAGCACATGACGCAGAGGTGGCAACACACTAAAACACAAATGCAGGCAGATGAATAATTATGCAAAACCATCACTTTTCTACTCCATGCCACTGCTCTGTGTTGCTGACTCAGATATGTTCATTCCAGCACAAAGAGCTGGGGTTTACTACTGCTGCTACTCCCACTGAGGCTTGGGAAAGCGAAGTCAAGCCTATGCCACCCTCAGCTAGGCTCAGTCTGGGAAGCTCTTTAGCATGAGAAGCCTCAGCCCTGCAAATCCCCAGTGGGAACTGCAGATCATGGGCACATTTGGAGGAGAATAACTGGTTTCAGAGCCAAGACTGTGCTCCTCCCCCACCCCTAAATTAAATAAGCCAAGAAGAGTACGCAGCCACCCAGCCATTCTTGGAGAATCATTTTTCTGAGTAGGTCTGCACTTGAAGGATGCCATTTTTCATTATTGTTAATAGGTCTCATTAACTAGAAGCTCTTAAGCACAAGACCATTACTAAATGCAGTTTACATTGCACAAAAGCAATGCCCTTATTGTGGCAAGGGCAGGAGGGAAGGAAATAGTTTGCCTTTCCATAAACACCAATAATTCAAAACCAAGTACTATTTGCCCTTCGTTTGGGTTCACAGCTATTCCAAATAAATTGACAGTTAAAGGAAGGATGGCTTCAAAGATCTCCAGTTTGCAATTAAGGTGTACCCCATCAGTTAAAACCAAAACACACTTCATTTTAACACACAACAATTGGGGAAAAGAAACAAATAAACCCCTGTTACTTAAAAACTTTCAGAGCTTTTTGGCGTTAGTGATCACACCATGGATTTATAAAGATATGCAACCTTAAATTTCAGGCACACAAGTAACTCAAAGGAACAACATATATTTCCTCACTGCCCACCCCCACCCCTCAAACATCCAGGCTCTGGGCAGTGAACTCTCCCTTCAGCTAAAAGTCTGAAATGATGTGTGCTCTTGGAAGCCCAAAAGAGAAGGCTGTACAAGAATTTCTCTTTTATGAAGCTACAGAACCACTGAGCAGAGGGAAAGCTGGCGTCCTGCTTCCTAGAAGAGTCAGCCAAGGCAACAGGGAAAGCCCCCTCACAAGAATCAGTTTCTTGCAGTGTTTCCACAAGACCTGCAGAATCACCAGGGCTTTCAGTCACTAGTACAGTTGATAGCCCTGTGACTTGTGCATTGAATCAGCTAATAACTTATAATTTTCCACAGAGAAGGCTTGACATCATGCTTTTCACGCTTTTGATTCAAATTTTGCTTAAATCAACTTGAATTTCTATTCATAAACACTCTTTGGAGGCGATCAGCGTATCATCCACACAGAGAAGCAGAACGGTGTTTACAGCCCCAGCATAAAAGGTTATTTCCAGCCACACACCACATCCAGGCAGTTCGCAGGGCTGAGCCTGGGAGGGCTGTGCTTCACATCCTCCTTCACAGTATTAACATTCCTGTTCCTAAGAAGTAAAAAACTGGCAAAAAAGAAAGCTTGCTAAGTGTCTTATGTAGACCACACAGAGCTACACCAGCATCAAGGGATGTGACATTACTGGCTCTTGAGCCTTTCCCTTTGCTATCTTTTCCCTACCCTCCATAAAAAAATAAAAAACCCAACTAACTTTGTAACCTAAGGACCAGAAGCTTACATGCAATACAGTTAGCATAGGTCCATACACAAGCATTAGTCCTCAGCAGCATTACACATTATTCTAACATGCTGAAGATTAAGAAAACAAGGCTCAAGTGCAAACAAAGACAAAAGCAACCTCCAAAAGCAGAGCAAGTCAAGCCACAATGGGCAGTACTGTCAACTCCTAAACTTAATATACACTCATTGCCAGACCACTAATTCATTTTGTCTCTCATTCCCTAACTGATGGTGGCTGAAACCTGCTAATTCAGGTAGAATAGCAACAATTTAACTTACAACAGGCTGGAGCATGGAGACAGCCAGATGGCCGAAATGACAGACTGAAAAAGATAGTGGCTGGATGCCCTTTGTGGGGTTTTGGTTTTGGGGGGGTTCTGTTTGTTTGTTTGTGGGATTGGGGTTTTTTTATTTGGTTGGTTGGTTGGTTTGTTCTGCTTCTTGTGGTTGATTTTCGGGGTTTTTTTTTAATCAAGTTATAGGATGAGTCACTCCCAATGCTGGAGTCAAACTCCTCTTCCACTCTCCTGCTGTGGTGCTAGGAAAGGGTGTATCTCCAAAGGGAAGCTTGGATTCTTCTCTGAAATTACAGAGAAATCAACTGTCTATAAAATGAAGACAAGGATCTGTGTTTCAGCACTGTCCCAGTCATCCTGTGCGAAGGGTAGAAGGACCTCCCAGTGCCAAACACAACCTGAAGAAATAAGTTTGTAAGTCCTTTACTTTTAAGAAAGAATTCCTCTCCAAATATGCCAACTTTAATTACATACAAGTTTCTCATCCCTTTTTCCAATCTGTGATATTTGTCTCAAGGCAGCAAGTTTGCAATGAATTATTGAAAAGATAAATTTTGAATTCATTGCATAACCACATTTGTCTCTTATAACAGAAAGGGCACACCAGAAAATATAAGTAGTTTTCACAGCACACTTTAATTAACCTTAATCACATTCCACCTCTCCCTAGTCTTTTCCATTTCCCTCTGTTCTCCCCCTTATATGGATACTCCTTCCAACACCTCCACAGCATGGTTTCTAACTGCCTTCTAAATAAAACCTGAATCACACTATTGGAAGTGAGAGCGGTATCCCCAGCACACATGTTATCAAGTGCAGAATAGCTTTCTGGTCGTTCCCTCCCATTTTTTATTTCCTTCCCTAAACCAGCTTTCAGTTAATGACAGGTCTTCAGCTCTAGCCCATAACTTCTCATTATTCCTTCTGATGAGCTAACAGTAATCTTCTTAAATGCATCCAAGATTTTATTCCTCCCTGGGTGGCAAAGGATGCTCTACTCTTGAAGACTTCATATTATTTTGACATTATCATATGATCAAGAGGGCTTGCAGCAGTATACCTTGTGCATCTACAGCTGTTTCCTTTGGAAAGACTTCATATGCTGTAACCATACATTAACGTGAGTGTTTACAAATGCTCCAGGAGATAGGAACCCTTTGCACAAACAGGATGATTAGTTAGCCAAAGGAGACACAGTGAGTGGGGAGCAGGAATGGTTTCCTGACAGCATCCATAAAGTGAATTTTCACAACTGACTCAATTACATATTCAGATCCTGAAATGCAGCCAGTTTTAGAATTTACCTAAATTCTTGTCATAAGATTGCCCCCATTTTCACTCTTAGGTACAGTTGCTGATTCTAGGGATTTAAGTTTTCACTTTACCACCTCACTTTTACCCACTCGAGAAAGCAACCCACTGCAGATGTTACTGTCCCTGTTACTACAGCTAGGACTGATACAAGGAAGTAACTTTACATTTAAGTGCTCTCCTTTACTTTTTCTGATTCGTCTTCATAAACACACACACACACAAATGTGCTGTTTATTATCATCTGTGTAAAAATCTTCTGTATCAACAGTGATTGCCTCTAGTTTTTAAACAGTCTCTTATCAGCCAAAAAAATAACAGAAAGTTAGAGTCCAAAGGCATGCCCAACAAAACGTTATTTCAGAGCTGTAT
Source organism: Agapornis roseicollis (assembly GCA_002631895.1). Classification (NCBI taxonomy): domain Eukaryota; kingdom Metazoa; phylum Chordata; class Aves; order Psittaciformes; family Psittacidae; genus Agapornis; species Agapornis roseicollis. The sequence goes on from NDXB01000027.1 coordinate 294,962, forward strand.
CCCAGAAACAATAAGCATGTCAGAGGGAAAAGTAGTACAAGGAACACACCAACATCTCAGTCCTCTAACCAGTAAACTAGACTACAACTCCTCTTAATACTACGTGCTTCAGCCCACGTTACTCCCCTGCCAAATGACCACAGCTGTTTTTTTTACCTACACTCTTCTTATCACTGTTACAGAAAAGAATACTCTCTCAAGTATTTCCAAGTGTAAAAGAGTGCTGTTACTTCCCTGCCCAGTAGTGGTACTGGGAGGATAAAGGATGCTTAAAGAAAAGGACTGCTGAATTATATAGCTGGGGAGAGGGGAACAAAAACACAAGACTGAGGGTGGTACATGGCTAAATAAAAAGCTGCAGAAACACTCTCCTGGTGGTGCAGAGGAGCACAGTGCAGTGGAGGGACCTTCTTCCAGACAGGAGAAAACAAATTCTGGGAGAACAAGGGGTGGGAGGAATCGAACTCCTGGAGAGCAAGACTAACACTAACCCCTCCCTCCCCACAGGAGAGAGCAAATCCCTAACAGAACCTTAGAAAAACCCTTCCTGGAAGAGGAGGTTCCTGACATTGACTGCACCTTTACCAGCATATGAACAGAAACCGCAAGGCTGTCCTGTGCAAGACCTACTGCACCCACCTTCCAGTTTTCCAAAACCACATCTGTACGATGTGGCTCTTGAATAAAATGCTATCCGATAATGCAGCCACCGGTCATCAAACAGCTGGATTTCTTTTGAATGTACCAAAGACATCTATGTTTGAACCCAAATGATAGAAGTTTGGGAGGAAAACAAAACCACAGGATTTCTGCATGCTCCTAATACTGGTAGTCAGCAGAAAGGCCTTCTTCACTACATGCAACACGTTAGGGGTACATATATCCACGCAATAGCAATCCCATATTCACCACTTACGTTTTAGCTACCCAAACTAGTTAAGAGATGGAAAGATGCTGGAAATGCTGCCTTGATTTGGTATTTGAGGGTCATGATCAAGAAGAGCAAACTAAATGGAAAATCCTGAGGGCACAGATGAATGGCTCTGCAACCAAGTGCTGAATGACTCCAAAAGAGCTAATACCTCCGTCAAAATATGCTCTTCAGACAAGAAGAAACACGAAATCTCAGAGGATTAGAATAATTAGGAAAAAAAAAAAAAAAAAACAAAACCATCACACACAAGAAAACACAACAGGCTTTGGAATTGTGCTGCCTGTTGAACATTTTTCACAGGCTGAATAAGTTCATTATGATCAGTATGAAGAACAGATCTTGAAAAGGAATTTTTCAGACTGTAATCTGNATTTTAAGCCTAAGTTCCCCTAGAAATACCAGGACAACTTTAAATTGAGCAGAGCAAGCTGTAAATACAGAGCAGGCTACCAAGAATTTCAGTGAGAGCAGACTTACAACACACCTATGTGCCACACCAGATACCACCTACAGCAGAGCAAACAAAACACTTCTATAAAGGGCAAAGCATGCCATGTAGCAGTAAGTCCACCCAGCAGTCAGGAATATGAGGTGGTATGGGAGGAGAGGCAGCGTGGCTGCCTCCAGCTGCTGAAGAGTCCAAAAACTTGATCTTGTGTATGCAAAATCCTCAGGTACTTCCAGGTACTGTACAGGAGTGAGACAGTATGAAGACATTTTAAGAGGAAAAGTTTCCACTCAGTAAAGCAAATTTATATGTAAAGATTACTTAAAAGCATAAACAGAAACATTTCTAAGCACTGATAACTTTCCAGACACTACCTAGACAAGGAGTCCCAACATTTCTGTAAGCAAGGCTCCCCCTCAGGCAGCTGGCAAGGCTCCACAATGCTGTCTCCATCCCTGCACCCCAGCCACCTGGCTGCTCAGTCCCAATAGCAACAGGCCTGAAAACCAAGTTAATAACCCCCACTACCTCAATCCAAAGCTACTCAGGAGTCTGTGCTCCCCATGCCCTCTTCCAGGAGTAGAGCACAGGCATGCAAGAGCTATCTCCACACCACCAGTCCAGTGTACTAACAGACTACTCCACACGCACTTTTCTCAGCCTCTACTGCAGGAGATCCTGGTTCCTGAAGCAACACTCAAGCAACCACTTCCATGGTTCACCAAGAAACCTATCTGGAAACCAAATGCCTTCCTATCCCTACCACTTTAATAATTCCTTACTGAAGGGCTCTTCTGAGCTTGGTTTCCTGATCCATGGGATGGGATAGGATAGAACATTCAAGAGAACTGCTGTGACACAGAGAAGGGAACAGACATCTCCAGTGGAAAGAGGAAGGTGCTCCTTAAGCCAACACTGCCACAGAGACTGTGTAGTGTCAACTCATGGCCTCACTCAGCTGGACTCTATTCTGCCTGTATTACATTCATGCTTTGCTAGCTATAGCTGTCATAAATACCATCTTTTTCAGGTGTTGCAAGCTTCAGATCTGGGGAAGGAGCAATGTTTAAAAAGAATAAGCACACACCTTCTTGTCTAGACCAGCTAATTGGCAGCAACCCAGTGCAACCTAATACATCCAGTATGAGGAGCAAAACTGCCTGTTAGGGACAGCCCTGTACATCAACATGCAGTCCTGCAGCACTGACATCCCTATGCCTAGAACAAGAAAAAGGGCAGAAACAAACTCCAGTGCAGCCACAGAAAGGCGCATTTTTTTGAGCTTACCTTTTTCTTTCTTACTTTCCCCTCCTAAGCCAATTGAGTTGCAACATAATCTATCACCCTGGAAGCTCAGTGTGCTTTTCACAGGGAGTAGTGCTGCACGGTCATTGTGGCTGTTCCCATAACCACAAGTGATGTAGTGGTAAGGGACTCATGTCCCCTGTGAACACCCTTACAACAGAAAGATCAGGCATGCTAGCAATGAGTTGGGAGTCCTTTCTGCATCCCAGTGACATTTTCATCACCATAACTGGCCACGGGTAGAATATCCCAGGAAGCAAACACTAAAAATAACTTCTTACAACAAGTCAGCCCGTCCCCCAGCAAAAGGGGAGGGAGCATTACTTATACTTGGTTAGCACTATTCCGTTATTACGAGAGGGACAATGAACATCCAGGCAAACAACAGAGGCAGAAAGGAAACAGAGGAGGAAAAGCAGGTTGTGAACCATACACCAATTTCTCCTGTATCACCAATGACTGTCAATAGGAGACGCTTTCCTAAGTGAAAATAAAGAAAGTGAAGGAGGAACCTAGAACCAAGTCCACACAAAATACTTTTAAATACATTGAAAGAGGGAGCCTTGCCTACTAAACACCAGAGTGAAAAGAAGTGTGTACTCTCCCCAGCTGCAGCCACCTTTATGAAAGATCCTGTGGGACCTTCTCCAGCCTTGGCCCATGGATCTCCAGGTATCTCTGGAGATTCCCATGGGAAGGCATCACCCTTCCCAGCTACTTAACCATAGAAACCATGGAGGACTTTCTTCACCAGAATACCCTCAGAAACTTGTGGCTGGGGAACCAGCAAGCAATCATACAAGTGCTTCCTGGCATGGCTGATACCCAGGCAGCCTTTCAAAGAGCTTCCACACACTGGAAGAGCAGAACAGCAGGCCATCTGCTCCTCAGCCATGTGCTCCAAGTCACAGGCTTCCCAACCAGCCCCCTGACATGCTCCTGAGGGGCTGCAACCCTTGCAGAGCTCTCCCTCAGACAGCACATCTGCCCCACTTGCAACAGGGCTACTACAGCACATGGCCCCTCTCCTCTCCTACCAAGTCACTCAGCAGCAGTCCCCATCCTGCCGGCTACAAGACCTGCACAGCCATGGCACTCCAGCTGACTCCACCTGTGGGTTTCTTCCCTGGCATCACAGCATCCCCACCGGTCACCAGCACATCCCCTTGCACCGGCAAGTGGTTGCTGTGACAGCCCATGCAGTGGAGGAGGGCACAGTAATAAACTTGCCACTCGTGAGGCCTCTGTGCGCTCCCGAGTCACGTGCAGAAGGTCACAAGCTCTGAACTGTAACAGGACATCCTGTGTGAGAAGGGAGTGTTCACTAAAGACATCCTGACAGGATCGGCCCTAAGCAAACACCTGGTTAGGCCCTGTGGCGCAGGAAGGGAAAAGCATGACAGGATTTTCTAGTCCCAGGACTGCTGGCCACTGTGCTTTTCCACATGTTTTCCAGCTCCTGGGCAGTCGGTGCAGACACAGGCACAGAAAGGAGGGGTTCCTAGCATCAGCACGGTGCTGCCTTCCCTTTCTCCTCCTCCTCCAAAGAAGTCTTTCTGCACAAGTTTCTGTGTGCTGTGGGAAGGACCCAGCCACAACCGCAGACACTGGGCTGGCTTGCGCTCGCTCCCTCTTGATTTACAGAACTTCCCCGCTAACAGCTGCATTGCAGATGAACCCTCTTAAAGTGGACATGCAGTAAGCAAGACAGTAGGGCACAGAGCCGCTCCAAAGGCGACGCAGCCGTATCAGGGACCTCTCCACGGCACACACAGCAACTGAGACCTGTGCAAGAACTCAAGCAGCCCTGTCTCAAACCCACTACGCACAGAGGGTCCTAAAGCACGCAGCTTATCAAAGAGAAATCCCACCAAGTGAGCTCATTTCTGGACACAAGCTTCGTTCCTCTCCCCATCAGCTGATCGCATCAGGTGCTAGTGAGTTTGGATGAACCAGCTAAAAAAACACCAGACTACAGCTGGTTAGCAGACAAGGTAACAGTGTCAGGGAGGCAGGGCTCATCAGTGCCAAGTCACTGCAATGCAGGATCCAGGAATTCAAAGATGCAGAAGGGAGAATATAAATTCCTCTGGCTCAGTTGAGCTGCATGCTTCCTGGTTCACAAGGCAGCCCCCCCCNTGAAGATTGAAGAGATGGGGTATGAAGTATCTTATCCCTTTCTGCAGAACTCATTTATTCAAGCCCTCATATATAGCATGACTGATTTCTTCCTCTTTTGATTGCCTTGGAAAGATATTTAAAAGTCTGCTGCTTATTTTTTTCTGAACTCTGTAGATGCAGTTTGATGTAATATGACATCTTCGCCCTTCTCCCCCCGCCCCTTCAGATAAGCAACTGCATCAGTGAGACCTGAGTTGTTTCCAAGATGGGGAAGGAGTCTGAGCTGTGCTTTGCAAATGAGAAAAAGCTCAGCAGTTAACATTTGATATTTCATCAGGGACATGAGCAGGCTTTTCAGCCTAGGAAAGCCAAGAAATTTCCTGACCATTTGTGAGGTGGTGTGAGGGAAAGCTTTTTAACATCAGCTTCGGGACTACTGAAGAAACTAGGCATACACAGACACAAAGAGTCAGTGAAGCATAATGCGCTTCCTTAAGGCTGGGTGACCAGCTCTGCAGCAACATAAACTGCTAGCAGCAGCCAGAGTCACCTGGACTTGTCAGCTGTATTTGATAATGGTTATCAAAAAAGCAAACTGCCTTGTTCCTCTGTTTTCACATCTCTGGTGCTGAACTTGGCTGTCTGGAGAGGATAAACAAGTGCGTTATGAGAGCTCAACGCCTAGACTGCTGTTGTAGAAGTGCTTCCACACAAAGGACGAGCTGACCAACACTTCACTCCTCTACATCATCTTTATGAAGTGCTAGAGCAATTCAGACAGACAGAGAAGGCTGTGGATCACTGCTCTGCACTGATCAGGCAACACTGAAAATTTTAATCCAGGCAACTTCATAACAAGCAGTAGATGCAACACAATATCCCAATCTGCAGAGCTGGCAGATTCTAGCCAGATGACATAAAAGTCAAACAAAAATGGGCAGAGCTGAAAGTCACTTTTCAATCCTGCAGTCCAAAAATCAGGAATATTTAAAGTAACACAAGCACTATGAATCACTGCTTTAACTTGCACTGAAGAAGCACATCCGTCACGATCAAGCTTTGTCTCTGCACTGGCACCAGTTATAGAATGAAGCTGTGCAACTTCAACTCTTCCAATCTGTCTGACACAATCTCAACAGAGGACACTTGATACCCAAAGCTTACACAGAGAGGCCCCGAGGCAGGCAAAATTCAACTTAACAGCATACCAACTCTTTGGGCAAGCAACAGAAAGAACTCCTGCCTGGCATCACCGAGCATACTCCTCCATATCAGACTCCAAGAAAACCCTTCCAGCCAGTCCCTGTCGGTTACAGGGGGCACTAAAGTCAAATTCATTCTTCCACATTTACTTTTTCTCCCAGCCACCCTGGATGATGCCTTGGCCCCTTACCCATGAAACGCTATACACTTGGATGCAAGGGGGTGGGAGGAAAAGAAAAGGATAAAAACAAGAAGCACAGACATTTTCAGAATAGCAGCTGCTTCCCTACAGTAGAAACACTTAAGTATATTTGGCAGGCACTGGAGACCAATACAAGAAGAGGTTTAACAAGCTGTTTTCCCTGCAAAAGCTTCCAGGGCACCCATGCTATTTGAAATGTGAATCTATTAAGTGTGCTCCTGCACTCCTGAGAAAGCACTTGACTATCCCCTCTGAAGTCACAAGTCAGGTGTACGACATCAGGACTCCAGCGCCAAGCACAGCAGCAGGATAAACACAAACAACCCTCATCTCCAGAGCTGCAGGGAACTTTAAACACTGACTATATCGTGCTGCTCAGACAAGGAGACCCCTCACTCAGAAGCAAGATCATCAACTGCAGACCCCTCTGGAACTCACAACAGATTTGGAATAAAGCAACAAGTTCACGAAATAATATCTTTCAAGAGAGAAGCTGGGGTAAAACTGACCCTGAGCTACCCTGTGCTCAGTCCTGCCTGCAAAAAAAGAAGGGGAAAAAAAACCCAAAACAAAACAGTGCACTTCTTAAGGTTAAAGATTCCTAGTTCATCTCCCTCCTTTTTCCACCTCAGACCTCAGGCTGTGTCAGCCTGCTTCTCCTTTTCTCACTGCTCCCCTGGGACTAAGAAAACCTCCTCCTTCAAAGAAGAGTTGTCAACATCAAGAAGTGACATTTCTCTCTTCACAGCTATCACTTACTACAGTCTACACCAATTGACTTACTGGAGACGATACAGTAACAGCAGAAGATAAAGCACATCCAAATACTGAGTTACTCCACTAGACAAGCTGCAGCCTACAACTGCTAACTCAGGTGCCTAGAGGAGGAATAGAAGTGAGGGAAGGGAAAGGATCCTTTCCACAGGCTTTCAGAAACTGGCTTTGGAGGCTTAACATCCTTGTTCTCACTCACAGCCTGTATTCACGGGGGCTTAAAAAGACCACTGGGGTTTCCACAATTCAGAAAGACCTACACTATTAATTTCTGTAGACATTAATGTCTACTTTAATAAATAAATGTCTTAAGTTGAAGAAGCCCTTCTAGAAAGAAACTAGATATAATTACCACAATTCTAAAACATTTAACACTAGTATGTGAATTGCTGCTTAGAGGTTTGCCACGCATGACCAGAGAAGTCTCTCCTTAAGCAGCCTGCAAAAAGGCACTGTATAACTCACAGTTCTGTGAACAAACAAGTGGTACCACTTGTTAAGCTGTGGGGCACTGAGATTTTGGGGCACTGAAGCCAGAGACCCCCTCACTAGCTCCTCGCTCCCCAGCCAGCTGCACATCACTAATACTTCTAGGACCAGTCCTTGTAATGGTCAACCTCCACAAAGCAGGTTGCAGGACAGAGTACTGACAGGACTTCCCTCAGACTCCAGAGCAGGGAACACTGCCCAAGCCCACCCTCCATCACACACTACCTGCCCACCACCCAGGCCCTCCCCACAATGTGATCAGCTCTAATACACAGTGACACCACTCCAACTCCAGGCAGGGAAACAGCAGGGACAAAAGTAGTACACAGGGTCATGACCAGTACTAGCCCTAATAGTGCTGACATGGTTTTAATTCAGATATTTTCAAGGACAATGGTCTCCTGTTATCAGCAACGTTAGCGCAGACTGGTTAGCTTCGAGTCCGGAGGTTTCAGACTATCTAACTACACTGAAACTGGATTATATGTGCCAACTCTGATGCAGAAAAGCCCTTAGCACAAGGTAGAGAACTAGTTATCTGTGTGCATATGGAATAGAAAAAGAGGCCAGAAAAAGAGAGACACACCAACTTTTCCCCACTTTTTCCATTTCACCTGCCAAAACAATGCAAATCCTGGCAATTTACCCAGTGAAAGCAGGGTGCATCTACCCTTCTTCAAAGAGGTAATCTGTCAGAGCAATGTTGCACAGATTTTAAACTGAAGGAAGAATGCCAGTGCACATTCCCACCCGCCATCCCAGTGGCTATAGGAAAGCAGGCCTGGTACTTTTCACTAGGATGCTGTTCTTTGTTAATACATCATCACCCACCCTTCTCCTTCTTTTCCCCTCCCCTCCCTCCTATGAGAAAGTTTAAACCTTTGGCTCACACGCATCTGGTAGATTTTTCAGTCCCTGTTTGACACTGTGCTCATGGCAACAGCCCCCAGAGATAACCCAGCAGCTCTGCCACAGCAGGCAGGCTGCTGCTCCCTGCCTTCTCTGCCATTGAGCCTTCTGCTCCTTAGGCCTACAAAGGGCACCTTCCTTCCTTTGAGATATGTTTGCATGGGCCTTGTTTTCCCTTTAAATTAACTTTGCCTTCATTCCCACAATGCCAACTCTTTTCTCTGAGATATCTTTCAGCTCGATTTTTGGGATGCTGACAGAATCACACTAATGACAGCACAGCAAAGAGAGATGCTACCTTTGCTGCCCTGGAGAAAAAGGGTCTTGTGTTTAAAAGCCAAATCACCTGTGCCTTCTGGCAGGGAGAAAAGGTGAGCTAGCACCCTTCTCAAAAGCAGGATGCTCATCTGGACTCATCCCAGTATCACTGCTAAGCAGACCCCAGCCATGGGACAGACAAGCCAGCCTAGGGCTGCAGGTGCTTGGATGACAGCTAGCTTAAGAAGGGAACTTTGGATTGAAGCAGCAGGACAGCAGGTCACCAATCCAGAGAGGTATGTAACTCATGCTCTCAGGAACATAATGCCAAAGTGCTGAGAGTACAGTATCACATCTAGACGCACACACACGTTCTCTGAAAGGTCATCGCATTTACTCAACTCACATCTCAGAGACGGGGAATTCTCCTTCTGACTCTGCCAGGAGCAGAGTGAGATGGATCCTGACACCATGAGTAAAGCCACAGTTATCTCCTCCTTTCCTGACCCCATCATAAGAAGGCAAGATACAACATTAACTAGCTCTCCTCACGTGTCTGAATTATTCTCAGTCAGCAGTAATTGGGTGCTTACACCAACCATCATCCTCCCCAGTCTGCTCATCTAACAGGTGGAAGCAACAGGAATTCTGCCATATTCTCTGGGAGGAGAGTGAAGCAGCTTTACTAAAGGGATATTTTCAATCAAAGCATTATAGACTAATACAATTATTGGTTAAAGTAACCAATCCAGGAGAAACAAATGAACATTCAAAAGAAATTAAAAACTAAAACAGGAAGAAAGGGGGTCAGAGAGCAACAGGTGAACAAAAGCTATGAGGCATCAATATCTAACAACCATAGACTCAGTTTCCCCAGGCAGCTAAATCCATGCCTCAAAGGCCTTTGGCTATCCTCAGTGTTCAAAAAACTTGTTTCTAAGATACTGCCAGCCCATTTCTTCAGAGGTATGCTGCTGCTGCTCTCCAAAAGTTATGTAGGCAGCAATACCAAATGCTCAGGGAGCCATCACAGTAGTATATGGTGAAATTTAAATACACAGTGAATTTAAGAAGGTACAAAATGAGGTCAGCCTAACTCATAAGACCCCACATTTGAAGCAGTAAGCTCACTGTCATAAGGGCCAGCAGGAACTACAGTTGTTTCAATTACAGCTTGACATTTCCTCCATTCACTAAAAACATCTAGTGAGCACCTCAAGATTTTAAGCACATATTTGTCCATCAGAAGGCAGTGCACCTCTGCTTTCCCCAAGATGACTGCTCTGAGCACTGACATCACTTCTGTTGCAGGCAAACACACAATGAGGTGAGATACTCTGCATGTCTTTTACAGCACTCAAAGCTTCTTTCCTGAGCTGGTGGATCCTGGTGCCAGCTGATGCAGCCCTCGTGCCCTGGCCAAGCCAACAGCAACAGCTCACTCTATAGCCTAACACTTACACATTAACATTTTTTGTAAAGTCCATTATCCTGGTGAAAATCAGGAAGTTTCAGGAACAGAGGAACACAAACATCTGAAACACCAGAACAGGTGATAGGCCAGAATTAATGGAAAGGGGGGTGATGCCTTGCGTGTGAGGGTTATGAGCCAGGCACATGGTGCTCACAGGTAGAGATTTTTTTCCTTATTAGCATGCTTCCCTTTAAAAATTGTCCTCACCCTATCTGCATAGCCAGGAAAAATAAAACACTTGCAAGGCATGGAACACAACAAGAAGATTGTCACAGTCCTCCCTGGAAACAGCGGTGCTAGCCCTCTGTTCTGGGGGAGGGGGGGAGCACTCTGCAGAGATTTCTTCATGATGAAGCCTCCTCTGACAGTGATGATTTTGGTACTGTCCAGAGAACAACTGAACTTGGAGGCAATGAAATTTCCACACTACACCCCAAACCCACCATCAGCACCGCAAACAACGAAAGTAGAAACACATAGCTTTTGCACTGCATCCTTCTCACAAGAAATTCAAGGGGCTCTCCCTGCCCTTAACGTCTACAGTGGACTCAGTATGCCACTCTTCACCGAAAGGACAACTGGAAATATCTCAGTTATAGCTCGCTGGTCAAATGAGCGCTGGTAAATGCTCTAGAGCCAAGGGCTTTGGGACACGTGCAGGAGGAGGTAGTCTAATCACATTTCTGCCATACACAAGTCCAGTTTATATTGGGAAAACAAGAAACCCGACTCTCTCGCCAAGCCCCTTTCTCCAACCTCATGCGGAGGCAGTAGGAGCTCCTGCCCAATCTGTGTGCCCACTGCCCCCCCTCCTTATTGTTAATGCTGGAAATTCAATACTTTATGTGACCACTGAGAAGACAGACACGAGCTGAAATCCTGTCTGCTCTGTTCCAGCTCCTTTATAAAATATACAGCGTAAACTGAGAGGCAACCTGGGGTAACCCCAGCCATCGCTGTCACCCACAGCGGGAGGAAGCCAGCTTCTGGCCACAGCGAGCCACAGTAAAGCAAGGCGTCCAGAGCTCCTCGCCCCGCCAATCTCTGCCGGCTCTCACACCAGGGCGCTCTCCTGCCTGTACCGATGCTTAGAGGCAGGCAAAAAGCCAGGCTGACCGACCCTCGGTGGCCACCCAGCAAGCTCTCAGCCGCAGCCTCTCCTCCAAGGTCAGGGTCTCTCCTTTCACACACTCCCCTCCTTTCCTCCAAACACCTCTGACGGTGAAATCTCTCCTGGTGATTCACACTCTGCTCGAACCCTTCCTCCCCTCAGCAGGGGCTGCAGACGGAGGGGAGGAGGGGTAGACAGGCTGCCGGTGGGAGGCAGAGGGCTGCAGTTTCTGACATCAGCAGAGCAGCCCCCCCGCCACTCCCCGCCGCACGCATGTGTGCTGCGGTGCAGAGCGCAGAGTTCAGCCGCTCGCCATCCACGCACCCACCCCGCCGGCCGATTCTTCCCCTGCAGCCCCCTTCCCCTCACGTTCACCCCACCACACACACTGCTCTGGGGGGTGCAGCACTCCGGCTCTGCTCCTTACATCCCTCTGAGTGTGCAAAGACCTCCAAAAATATCCTCAGCCATCGCTGCAGCTGATTTCCCTCCTATGGGTGCTCCCTAACCACAGCATCTCTCAGACTGCTTGCTGGCAGCAGAAGTGAGGAGAAGAAGCTGGGGCACAGGGAAGCTCTTCACACTCCGCCTAAGGCTCACCCTGCAGAAAGGGCAGCTCCTCTCCCACACAGAATGACCAGACTTGATTTGGCTGCTCAGCAACTACAGCTAAGCAGACAGAGTTTGATTTGCTGTCCTCTGCAAGAAAGGACATTTGTCCCCAGCCTACAAACACAGGCACGCACAGAGGACGCCTATTACAGGACACTGCTACACGGGCTGGGATTTGCGCTCCAGCCATCTGTGACCGTGTACTGGGCTTCCCTGCTTTCACACAGAGCGGATTTGCCAGGCTGCAGTGCACCACCGCTGCACTCTTCCAATTCGAGCGGCTGTGCTGGAGCCCGCAGGGGACTTCAAACCTGGCAACCAGAGGAGCAGTCCAAGACAGTCCTAACACCGGCTAAGAACGTTTGCAGAGCAGATCAAGATAGATGTTAGGAACTGATGCTGCTAACCCTCCCCCATAGCATTCAAACTCAACTTTTCAGCATCCAGGGAAAACTACTACTGACACCTCCACCAAAACATACTGTAAAGCCCAAATCAGCAACCCCTATGGAACCGAAAGCCAGGACAAGAGGGGTGTATGAAAAAAAAGCTGAGTTGGAAGTGTAAAGAGAGAGGTATTTTTCCTGACAGAGATTGATACACAGAAGTAATTCCCTGCTCCTCCCACAATCCACATAATCTCCTACAGGAACAACAACTAAGTAACTGGTAGACTGCAAATTTTTATCTGGTTTACAGATTTGGAAAGAAGGAGAGCAGGGTGAGAATTCACCTCTTTATTCCACAGGCAAGAGCAAAGCCACAGTAAGGAGAAGCAGCAAAGCAGTCTGACTTCCAAGACAGCTGCTTTTCACGTTTTTCATCAAGAGATCACTTGCAAAAGTTGAAAGACACAGGTTTTCAGCAGTAAATGAAATTTAACAACAGATGCAGTGCAGAGGGATTTCTCTCCCCACACCTAAAAAACAAAGGTGGTTTTAAGATCCTACTACATGTGGGGACAGAATCACTACATCCTCCATGGTATAAACAACATCCTAAAAGTTATCACAGGATAGAGCTCTGCCTGCCTCTTTCCAGCACAGGACTATCTCTTGAAGTATATGCTCGACAGTCAAATACTGGGTATTTCCCTACTGCTACTAAAGCTACTGCTTCTCTCCTGATCCCTTTTCTTTGGTAACTGCAAGCAATTTTACTTTATTTGAAGTTCACTGCTGCCCAGGAACTGAAGCACTGCTTGCTATGCCTTTTCATGATCAAAAAGTATTCTGGTGACACTTGCAACACAACTTCAAAAAAATTAGTTATTGCTTCCCTCTACCCGTAGCTTTGGTAAAACCCTGTGCGTTCAATCCCATAGGAATTTCAGATGACTGAAGCACTGTATTTCCCCCATGCGTAATAACCACTGCTCTTACATGTCAGCTGAACGACCACTAAAATGAAGTTTCCCCTCCCTTTCCACAAGCATTTGGCCCCTGTTTAACAAAGTTCTTGGCATACTCTTCACTGGGCAGTCTTAAGCATCACACAATATGAGTAATATGAGTAACAACAAACACTTCATTAAAGCTGAAATATGAATTTTAATCTATACCAGCTCTTAGTGACACAATTCATTAAAAAGAGAGCGAACAGGCACCCAAAAATCATAGACAATAGAGAAACAGAAACTCTCAACATCTGACTTTGTATTTTACGAAGGCTGAAGCTTACAAGAGCAAAGTTGTTAGGACTACCCTTCACAAATACCAGCACCACATTCATCCTCCTTGTTTTGAGAGAGAAGCCCTTTAACAGCACCATGCGTCTTCAACTCTATACTGCTTTAAGAAAAGAGTTTGATAAACGTGCTAGATAATACAGAACCCTGTGAAAGAAAACAATTCACCCTGAAGTGTTCCTCTTCCTCCTTTTCGGCTACATACAGCAGGCTGTTCAGCACTTCCCAGCTGGCTATATAGTATTTCTTTATCAAGAGTCTCAAAAAATAAAGGCAACAAGAAGTACTGTGGAAGAGAGCAAGGCTTCATTACCCCCTCCCTGTATGTAACCTACGGAAGCACTACAGCAGGCAAAACTTGTGTGAAGCAGCAATGAGCTGGACATATACACAGCAGCAGCAACACTTGAAGTAGCAGGTACTACATGAGGTATGTACGCAGGTTCAAATTCTGCTAGAGAAGGTATGAAATGTTAGATGTAGCTAAGCTTAAGCTGGAGAGGAGCAGGCTGTCCCCACATGATGAAATATTCTGGCCCTGTGACCAAGCCTAGTATAAAGCCAACCATGCGGGAAGCAAGTCAAGAGGGTGGGTTAACCTGCACTACAGACATGTATGCAATTGGGCATGCAGGAGAGCCTCGTCTGTCTGTATTGCTGGGCAGAGACGTGACCCCCAGGGGAGAAGTGCCAGCTCAGGGAAAGGAAGCATCAGGCAACATATATCCAGGATACTGCAGAATTAATGCCGTAATTCTCCTCCTGTGGGAGACAGCTTTCTAAAATGCCTTTCCCGGAGACTTTCATTTTCAGGTTGCTGAATCGAATCTCCCTAATCACTGATTTACAGCTGCAGTGTCTAAATAGCAAGCATTTCTCCTTCAGTGCTTTAAAGACCTATTCCAAGGTGAATTCACTAAGTTCCTATCAATATATTCAGTCCCTTTTTGTACTAACCACTTGAGCTATCAGCAAACACAGCTGGAATAACTGAGGAACCTATATATTCAGCTGAAGTCACCATTCACTTTTCACTGTAAATGCACATTCTTTAGTCCTCAGATAAGACTTCAACGAAATCTGATCAGTCCCCTGTTTCACATATTGTTCTGAACTAGCAGAAACATCCATTTCCTTTCTTGGCTCTCCTCACATTTGCCCTCTACCTAACCAATACCTTTGTAAGTCATTGCTAGCTGCCTCAAGTTACGTAGCTGAGGACCAGGCTAGTATCCTCAATGTATTTTATTTATAGGAACATGTGAAGTATAGGAAGTAAATAGAAGATCAAAACATGGTCTGTATTCACCCAAACTTACTCTTCCTGCTTGCTGGGTTATAGCAGTGTCATCACCTTAATATGAGAAACAATTAGAATCTGTGTATCCCTTCCTCTGTAATTCATTAGGTGCCCGAACACCTACAAACTGACTCAATCAGTTCTTGTATGACATATTCTGTTAGTATGTTTCTGAATTTTCTCTCAACTGAACTGATTCTGCAGGTGTGCTCATTTTTCTTATCTCCAGAGTTAACTTCAATACCACCTTCTTTGTAGGAGAACGGTCTCTCATTTGCGACCACTTTATCAAGCTACTGGCATCTCCAAAGATGGCTCTCCTGAGAGTTAGTCCTCGCTACAGGATGGATGGGGAACTCTGCAGAGCGAACACAGCATTAATGGCCATCAGCAGAGCAAAGCCACCCTTCAAACCTCTCCCATATTAAGTTGAACTAATTTTGAACTCAAGAGATTGGATATCCCACCTACATCAGCAGGCACTGTCACCTGACTATGGAGGAATGCTAATTCTAACAGGATCTGCAGCCACCAACTAAACAATTTAGGGCTCCACAGGCTGGTCCCCAGCACAATCTCACTCAGGAAACAACACACTATCAGATACACTTGCTTCTACAAGTCAAAAAAGAAGAAACAAACCAACCTTCACAGCATGGCACTCTCAATTTCTCACACTTCTTCTCCATGCTAACTACACTAAATGGAAATTTTTCACCATTCTTCAAGCTGTCTTCTGCTCTTACCGTCACATTTCGTATTGCAGCAAAACGAATACATATTCAGTTTTTCTCTTTTATAAGGATTAGGCAAAACATTCTTCACTTCTAAGTCATTTATCAAGATCATTTGCTGCTCCCTCTTGTCTTTCCTTTTATTTCTCAGTCATAGTCCTTACTAAACCATCTATTCAACTAGCAAGACAATCAAGGGCCTAATACATTAATGTTGTCAAATCTGAAAGCTCTCTAAGGACTTCGATCTTGTCTTGTTCGCCTCTTCTAGAAAACAGTCACCTCTGGCATCTCAACATGTTGCACACCCTGCTTTCTGCATCTTGCACTGCAGTTCGGTTTCTCTCACTCTCTCCCTCATCCACTCCACCCTTGAAGCAACTAATCCCTGTAAGAGATTCCCTACACGCTAGAAGATACACATTCCCTGCATACTACAAGCTACACTACCCTTTGTGCATCTTTGCAAAACAGAAGACCAACAGCTTGGGGGAAGAGTTAAGTCTTTTGAAAATAAAAACAAATCTTCAGTCTGGTATCAGGTTTTTAAGTCTCCAGGATAACATAAGCAACAAATACTTGTTCCGATTAACTGAGAAGTCAAATTTGCAAGATTTCTGCACTCAACCTACTTCTGCCTTTGAAAGCAAACTTGTTGGTTTCCGAACACACCACATTTAACTACTGTATGAAAGGAGCAAGGCATAGAGCACGTATCCTTAAAAAAAGAATAATCACATCTCTTCGGGTAAGACAGATCTCCTAGCCAAAATCCGTCTGCAACACTTCTCTTTATTATGAGTGATGGGTACACACACACGTCAATAAATCTCCCACAAACATCCCTCTAGCTAGGCCTGCAGAAGAAAGACCTCAAAAGAAAAAAAAAGACAATGCCACAGAGTATCCATTTCCAGATACAGGAATTTTTCTATCATCTTGCAACACCTCCTTGCGACCTGCTCCTTGCCACACAACTCAATTACTTTGTAACACTGAAATAATGACTGAGCCAAGCAACTGCAGATCCCTTACATTTATCACAACTTCAACTCCAGCAAAGTATTTTCTGCTCATGGAAGGGAGAAGGGAACATCGAAAGACTAACCTCTGGCTGACAGCTTTTTGGTGTTGATGATTTTTGCAGCATATTCCTGTGATGAACTTTTCTTTACACATCTGCGGACCACAGAGAAGGCTCCCCTGGAAAAAAAGATACAGAGGGTAGGAGCTCTGAAACTGAAAATGAGAATACAATTGCAGCAATTTCTAACCCCAGAGCAGACCGGGTTAAGGACAGAAGACATGCAGAGGATGGAAGTGACAGGCAAGAAACTGAAGAAAAGCGCATGCTGTCTGATTCACAAATATAACCTAGTCTATACGGCACTGAAGCCCCCTCCCAGACAGCACAGCAAGAACAGCACACTGTGCAGGGAAAGAGGACTCATACAGGCACAGTAACGGGACGTGAAGGGATTGATGAACGGGAGACGATGCTGCAAGCGCTTGCCAGTACGTCCACCTCCCAAAGACAGTATCCTCAGCAGATATATCAGACAACCAGGACTCATTTCTCCCATGTGCAAGTACTAGCTTGGTCACAAAATCGCCGCAACACTTTGCAGAAGTAACTAGTTCTCTTACACCTCCCTACTCACCTACAAAATGGGGATAAGCATGTACCTATGAATGAAGCATGCAGGAAGCTACGAGGCTTCGTACATTTTCTCAAGCTGGAATTATTGATATTATTACAGCTATTCCAAAGAGCCACCTGAAGAAGAGGTCTGAGAGACAGAAAAGAAGGATTTCTGTGAGGGGAAAAAAAAAAAAGAGATACTACAAGACACCAAGGTGAAAAGATAGGGACTCAGACTCTACAGGACTACACAGCTGAGTGCTTAAAAGCAGTTCCTTCTGTTTAAAAACAAATCAAAACCAAACACAAAACCTACAACGAAGCACAGTGGGAAAAGAGTAACAACTGGCTTTACAGGAAAGATCTGAAAAGGACAAATAAAACTGGCAGAAAATTTCAAGTCCTTCAGACCAGGAATGTGAACCTGCGTCTAAGGACAAACGTACATATTTAAAGTATAAGAAAGAGGAACAGAACCTGCACAAGGACCCCACAAAACAGTCAGCCCTACAGACAGCCTAAAATAGCTTGAATCCTCACGATACTGCAGAGTCCTGCCTTTTTCTCCCCTTCCTCAACCTCTACATACAAACCAATGAGCAGCAAGGTGAGCACCAGCACAGGGGCCCGGGCTCAGTGACACACAGCTGCAGCAGCGTGGGGAGGGACGGGGACACCGGTCTGGAGAGAAAAGATGCAGCATTGCTCAGCCGTTGGTGCAGGGATGGAGGGAGGGGGAGAGCAGCAGCACCCGGGAAAGCACTGACCCCGCATCCTACCCCGGCCATTGCTACGCTGCTTTCCTGTCCCGCGGGGTGCCCCTGCAAAGCCCCGTCCCAGAGTGCAGCAGCAGGTCTGCCAATGCAGAGACAAGTGCAGAGAGAGGGAGGGAAGGAGAGAGGGAGAAACGCGGTGCAGCAGCACCTGGTCCTTTCACAGGGACAAGGAAGTGGGGACTGAAGCATCGCAGAGTGGCGGTAAGAGTGTTGTGTCCCAGCACAGAAAACAGTTGAAGAGAACTGCAGTGTGCAGCAGGGAGAAGGTGTGGGGAAGAGAACGCGGCAGCCTGGTCCTGAGGAGGGCGAGGGGGAAAGAGGGAAAGTCCCGGGGTGCAACAGGAGCGCGCAGCCCGAGGCCGGCTGCGGAGACAACCCATGCCGCGGCGGGGACGACCCCGGGGCGCAGAAACACCTTTCCTTCCAGCGGCGGTGCCGCGGGGCTGGAGAGCGGGATTACAAAGCTACAGCTAATCCTCCTCCGGCTCCCGGCAGAGCCGGGTGACCGGCACAGGGCTCCCCGGCAGCGCCGGCGGGTCCCGGGGGCCGGGGCGAGCGGCGGGGCGCGGCGCGGGGCACGCAGCGGGCTCCGTACTTGCCAAGCTCCTCGTAGAGCTGGTACTCGTCGGTGAAGCGGGTGCACGTTGCCGTGGTGGCCATGTTCGGGCTGCGGGAGGCTCAGCGCCGCTGGGGCATGGGGCAGGGCGGCCGGGACGGGCCGGGCGGGCGCGCTGCTCGGCGGCCTCCCTCCTTGCTCGCTGGGGCGGCGCGGGCTCCCCCCGCGCCCGGCTCGGCGCTCCCCACTCCGCCGTGCACAGTCACCGCTCGCCGGGGAGGGGAAGGAGGCTGAGCCTGGCCAGCACCGCGAGAACTGGCTCGGAGACACCCCGCGCCGGCCCCCTCCCTCCGCCGGCCCCGGCCCGCCGCGGGGTGTGACCGCCGGGGGCGCTCCCGGGGCTCCCGCAGCGCCGCCGCTAACGCCGCCGCCAGCGCGGGGGGCTGCAGCCGGGGCGCGGCCGCCTCCCCCCGCTTGCCGGAGCGGGCACTGCAGTGAGCGGCCCCGCGCACGGGGGAGGGAAGGGGCAGACTGCGGCGGGCTCGGCCCCGTTCCCGCTCGCTGCGCTCCGGCTGGCAGCCTGCGGAGCCGGGAGGGGAACCCCGGCCGCGCGCACCCGCGGGTGTTTCTCTTGACTCCCCCCGCGGGGGGCGCCGGGCCGAGGCCGCAGCGCCCGGGGCCGAGAGAGCCGCGGCCGGATAAACTTCCTGCGTGCAGCGGGGGGGCCGCCGCCTCGCCCGGGCGCACGTCAGCCGGGCTGATGCCGGCAGACCCGTTCCCTGCCTGCCGCGGCCCTGCAGGCACTGGCTGCCCGGTGCCGTGCTTCGGCCCGCGGAGCAGCCGGTGGCGCGGGGAGGAAGAGGCAGGTCGCGGCCGCTGCCGACCGCAGCCAGAAGCCACCGCCCGCGCAGGGACCCGTCGCTTGGCGTTTCCCCCCGCGGGAGCGGGGAGCAGAGCCCCGCGTCCTCCTCCCCATGATCTGGCTCGGGTCGCGCCAGGCGCGCTCCTAGGTTGCCCGAGCCTGGGGGTGCATGTGAGAGTCCCCAAGGAAATGAACCATCTGGTGCAGAGGTAGAGCCGAAACACACCAAGTGCCTTGAAACTACTAAAGAACGAGACCCGGCATTCGTACACACGTATGGTTTATGGTGATGGGACTTGGACGCAGCAGGCAAACAAATCATTGGTCTCCAGCTGCAAAAGAAAACAAACCAGCCTCTGTTCTGCTTCTAATAGCATAACATCTGAGAGCGCTGTCTGCAGGGCCTTTATAAACAAGTTTATTTTCACCTTTTACTTAAGTGAGTCTGTCTCTATCTGAACAATTGCCAAATCTGCTTAATATGCAGATTTATATAGGGCAGTCACGGATCCAGCCAGGGAGGGAAGGGCTGCTCTGGCCTCTCCTGCACAACTGGTAGCACGAGCTGTGCTAAGAACATACAGAGAGACAGATAAGTGTACCATAATCCAGAAACAGTACCAAACTGATACGAAAGTGAAAAGCGCTGTACCATGTATTCCTGCTTTATGACTAGCCTACGAAAGCAGTGCGTTATTCGATCACATAAACAGCAGTGACAGGAGCCACCAACATATCCCCTCCTCCCCCCTGCTCCCCATCCCCAGGTTAAATACAGCCAGAGCAGTGCTGCAAAGTCTACACCTAAGTGATGCATTAGGCAAAAATTCACCAGCCTCTGCTGAAAGTAGATACCAAAAGTAGGGCAACATAACAGTAGCATTACAACAAAGCAATACTTCTAGAAGGTGATTATGAAACAACAGGATTCTGCATCTTACACTGTGCCAGCATTTAAACCTGGAAATCTGCTGACACAGCAGAAGAATTCAGAGAACCAACAAATGATCCATCCAACAGGTGCTGATCAATGAACCCGCCCCCTGCCCAGCTAAAACTGCTCCAACAGCCTCAATCAGCAGTCCACCAGTTTCTCTAACAACTAGAAGAGCTGCAGCTGAGGAGGAAAGCAGTCCTTACCCCACGGTGCTTACTAGGGGCACTGTCTAGTAACAGACTCCTGTGGGAGATGTGGTGGTGGCCAATATTGCTGATAGGCAACCTTCAGTGCACTTCTACTGTCCAAAATTACATTGGATGTTCTTCATGCAGGAAAAGTGAGGTGCAAAGTTTCTGTTGTGGTTACACTAGGTGATGTGGTCGAGATACATGCAACCCAGGCCCCTATGGTAGAACATATGGAGCAACTGGAACAGTATTCTGCTCCACTCTTTGTTCCTCAACACAGAAACTGAATGAGCAGCCAGAGGGAAAGAATCTAACGTTTGTGCATTTGTCCTGTGTCACTACAAACCAAGCAAAGATGATGAAGATGGTAAGGGGTATAAGCTACAACAAAGAAATACAGCAACAGGAGAGGTTTACCTAAAGCTACATATTAAACTGAGTGAGACTGCAGTTGAAAATCATTTTAGCTGGACCTGAGGACCTGAGGACTGTTTTGTGCCCTACACAAAGCACCCCATGATATTTAAGTAACCCTGATTGCAGTGAACTCATAAAATACATAAGGAACATAAAAAAAAAAAAAAAAAAAGAAAAAAAAAAGAAAAAAAAT
>NDXB01000027.1:322346-347999 GCA_002631895.1 Agapornis roseicollis
ACCCAGGAAAAAAAAAAAAAGGCAGAATGTGTGAAGGCCAAGGATCCAGAGACAATGGCAAGGAACTGACTTGAAGTGAGCTCCCTACAGCAAAGTGGGTAAGAGAAAGAGCAACAAAGCATTTTGTGTTTACATGATAAAATAAATGCTGTCAAGACAATTATGGGCCAAACTTCATTTAGCTTCTGGCTCTGAGTGAGTTTGGAAGTTTGCACTCTTGTGATCCCACACAGCTGTAGCACTGGGCTGTCATTCTCAAAGGAAGAGTGAACTCCCCATAGGAATCACACCTGCTGGCTGTAGATAAAATCCACAGAACTAACATCTGTCTCAGCTTTGGCATCTGCCTCTGCTCCTAGGCAGGCACTGCGGCAGGTGAAAGCACAGTCTGGATTGTCCCTGACTCCACTGGATGGCCCCCAAGTCCAGGGCTCAGATGGTGTCAGCCCAGGAGGAGGGGTAATTCCTGTGGCAAATGAATGATGCCAGCTGAGGACTTGAAAATCCTATTCCTAGCTCACACTTCCCATTGGCAAGGGAGAACAGAGGAGTTAAAAACTTAACCTGTATTGCATGTAATGAGCAAGAAATACCATTAGAGAGTGAAATGAGTTTTACAGACACACACAAAACTTTTGGAGCTCCTGTGTGATTAAATTTCTCTTGCTTTGAGAATACAGCATGGCAGCATTTTTTTTGTCAACAACTTAGACACTCTCTAAACCTAAATATTGCCTACTAATTTCAATCTGTATTTTCATCCTTTTATCTAGAGGGTACAATCTACTTTTTCCCTTGGAATTGTATGCACTTCTTGGTAACTGAAAGAGTTTCTTTAGCATTTTCTAAAGCATATTTACCAAGACTGATATCACAAATGTGGCTGACATCAAGTTTTGGGGCACATGTGCCCTTTGGGAATGATGCTTGTGGGGACCCTGTGAGTCCATCCATCACAACTGAGAGGGAAGAGGAGCACTCCCTAGTTCTTGGTCTGTAAAGGCCATCCTGTAATGTATATGGGAAGTTTTGTAATAGTAGAGATTTAAGAAGCAGCAGGGAAAAATACGCAGGTTATGTACAGTGGGAACAGATGTGGGATATGAGAGTGGAAGGTGAGAAAGAGGAAAAGTTTCTGTGACTACAGGAATAGTGCTGCTGCTACTGACTCAAAAGGAAAAAAAAAAGAGGTGTCCATTATGGGAGAAATAGCAACCCATTCCTATTTCATCTATGCTATCCATTTAGCATTTATAAAACAAGCACCAGTATGGCAAGATCTCAAGTCCTATGACAGCAGTGAAAACGGAACGTCATCAGGAGACCACAAAACCATGAAAGATGGTTCAAACCAAACGGCTCCAGGTTTCTTCATTAGCAGTCAAAAGATGTTAGTAGAGAGGTGCGCCCCAGCTGAGCTGCGTGCCGTGCTGCGCTGCGTGAGTTCTGGTCACCCGGCAGGTGTTTGCGATGCTCAGACACCCTCGAGAAAGCATCGCCGAGAGACACCTCGCGGCAGCACCTGCCCTCGCCCTGCAGAACCGCTGCCAACACTCGCTGTGAAGGTACCTCACCTGCAGCCCCGGCTAGGGCTGCCTGAAGGATTAAAACCACACCACAGCAGTCATTTTACGCTTTAATCCTGTGGTTTAGTTAGCTGAGAGAATGCTTCCAGTTTAAGGGGTTATGAATTACCCATGTTTCAAAAGTATTTCTTCCAGCTGTGTGTCTGTGTGTCCTGCTCTTGACATTAAGACTTCTGCTTTTGTTCTCGTCTGGAGAACTCTTCTCTGGCTACTTATTTGCACAGGTCATCACGTATTTCCATAGTGATGTACAACAATAAAATTAAATAATGAGACTTGGAATAACAAGCCATGCCTGGACTTCATTACATAGGCAGAACTCCTAATCAAGGCAAAAAACTATTTAGAGAAAGGACTCAGAAGAAATGGATCTCTCCCTTTTCTGTGTCGTTTACCTCAATGGAGAAAGCGGAAACCATCATTTAAATTCAATTTACTAGGTTTAAAGAGATTTTTGGCACTTAAGAAATTATCTCTAACAGCCAGTACTTTTTTACTATTTAAAGGAGAATTGACAGATACCCATGAATATATTTGAGGAAAATACCTGATTTATACAACATAGCCAAGTACATGTTTTTAAGGCTAATTTCTAAGAATCTATTTAAACCAGTCTTTTAATACTACATGTGGCAAAGAGGGGGGAAGACACAAGAGAAAATGTGGAAGTGTACCTCATGATCCCAGTATTATTTCCTAAAAGTTGCTGCAGATTTAGCATCAGGCTGGGCTAGTTATGAAGTACTCATTTCTTTTGTGTCCATCTCAGACAGCTCCTGCTGCAAACCATTCCTGAGCATGAGGATGTACCACAACAAACCAACCAACCAACTGCTGAACCCAGAACAATACCTCAATAACTAATTTCTTGTGGTTTTCAGGAAATAATGCTGCTATACTGTGTTTGTAACACTGTTCACTCTAACAGAAGAGGAATCAGAGACCCAAACCCGCGGCTTTCAGCACTCAGGAGAGGTGAACTAAGTGAATTGAGGTTTTCCAGGCTGAAGGTGCCATTTGCTTCTGTCGTGTCACACTACAGGCAGCAGAACCTCTAACCACTGGTTTTAGCAGTTTGCCTAGCCAACCTTTGCTGAAAGCCCAACCTCCATGAAGGACGGATCTCTATATGGTCCTTCCACATAGCTCTCTACTGGGAGAGGGTAATAAGGGAAAAATCAATATGCCTATGTGTTGAGAAAAAAAGGAAAAAAAACACCCCAAAGATGTCTACAGTAAAAAGGGACAAAACTCTGGGAACTGGAGGCAGAGGGGAAAGCATTTACTTAATTACTCAAGTAATGGCCTCACTGTTAATGAGTACAGGAGGTGTAAAGAGCCAGACTAGATCCCAGGGGAAAGTAGTTGCAGAGTAAGAGTTGTTCCTGAAACAAGCAGCACACAGTTTGCACTTGAGAAATAAAGCTGAGCGTGGTTACTCTAATTACACAAGCACACACCGCCCCCAGGAGGCAACATCCCACACTTTCCCGCTCCTGTTGCTTCTTTCCACTGTTTCTCTTTTGCCAGCACTAACATTTATCGCTGATAAATGACAAGTGATTCTCGTGGGTAAAGCTTCATGTATGAAGTCATGGACTCTGAGCTGATCGTTATGGTGTACAACAAGGGTAGCCAAATATATGGAACACCACTCTAACAGAGAAGATGAAGTAAACTGGCACACTTCAGATTAGAAAGGAAACAAATGAAAAGGATGTGAAACCTTTATATAAAACAAGGGGATTCAGAGGAAGAAGAACAAGAAAACAACTGTAATAAATGCCATAAACAGCTAGTCCTGGTATTTTCCCCTGGAATTCACCAAGCCAGCTAGCTTGAAACTTGCTAGGTGACTATCAGGGTAATAGATCTTGGAACAACAGGGTGACATGGCTCTTCAGAGTACCTCACATTCCTCCTGCCACCCTGTGCTTCTTAAAAGTACCCTGGGGACAGTGCTACCTATAGAAACACACTCCTTACTGAGTGGTTTGACCTGACCCCCACCAACTTATATGCAGCGCCCACCACCATTCCTGCCTCACAGCCTGAGCCTTGGGGTGTGAAGGCTGCATGGACTGGTTCTTCAGAAGCACAACACCTGAAGGAGCTGGGTAAGATCTCATGATGCCAAGCAGGGCTCTGAATGCTCCCTTCAGCTGTTAGCTTGGCCTGTGCAAACCGATCACAACCCACAGCAGAGGTGTGTAGCCCTTGAGAGAACCAAGGGAACCCATCCTAAGATATCAAAGTGGCTATCATCTTCAGAGCAATTTTTTGTATGATGTGTTGCTTGGTTTGAATATTGATATATTCGTTTCCTCTGAAGCCTTGAAAGAGCTTTAAAGCCATTTTCAAGCTTCCCCTCTCCAGAACATACACATTTCTGCAATCTCCTTTACCATTTCCTAACAAGCTTAAAATGTTAACTTCTGGTCCCACAAGGCACTTTGCTGTAAACAGGCCTCAGTGATTTCACAAATCCACTGTTCAGTAATAGCACAAGCAGCACTATTGGAACAGCAGAGTGATCCAGAGGGATGTCTGACATATGTAAGAATGACCAGTGCGAGAAGCCCAACAGGTAGTACCTTGTATACTCCTGGAAGCGTGATGGAAACACTTGGATGCGAGTGCGAAACCCGCGCGGTACCAGGCGGTGGGAAGGGGGAATGCTCTGGACAGGGCTATGCCGGGCGGAGGCCGCCAGAGGGCGCGCCGCAGCCTGCTAGGATCGGGGAAGGCGTGGCCCAGGCCCTGTGCCTGTGTGCCCGTCTGCTGCTCGGGAGCGGGCAAAGGCACAGCACCGGTTACTTTTACGGGTAAAGCGTTCACAATCTCAGAGGGCAGAGACTTCTTTAGAGCTGCACTTCCTGCCCTCATCAGTCTGGGAAATGTTACTCAAAGGTTTTAAGGACAGAACCTGTTCAAACTTGGGCAAATACTTACACTGACAGAAACATTTAAATATGACTGATGATGGGCTTATGCACACTGTACAAATTACATTGGTTTGGTTCTTCTGCTTTCCTTATAGCAGCTCAAGACTCCTGTAAATCTAAAACACAGGCTCTGCCCCAATTAATCCCCAGGCACAGACCACAGGGCAGTGGATGAGAACTCAGCTCCTGCTCACCCCTTAAGGCTGCTGTGCCTTTGGATTCTACCAGGATGTGGATCTTGCTTTCCTTGGCGTAAATCACAGCTATTCACAGTCTAATTCCTGCAGTGCCCCTGTGAGTAATCAACACATTCAATAAAACCCAGCAATCTCCTGCAAGATAATCACAAACTCAACAAGGAGGAGCTGGTCAAAGAGCAAAGGGGTAACACAGCATGGGACACGCCACATTTCTGTTCATGTAACATGGGCTGTGAGGGCTCATCATTTGTGAAATGTTATTTTCAAATAAAGGACTTGTTTGTGAACTAAGGTACCTTGTAAGAGTTGTGACAAGTAAGACAAGGCCAACCCCATCAGACAGTTTACATTCATAAATACGGGCCTGGGAGCTGTCACATTTTCAGTTGCTGGCTCCACTGTGGCCTCAGAGAAGCCTTATACTTGCTTCTACATCTTTATTTGCAAGATGATGATAGTGCTTACCTCTCCTATAAATCACGTACAGGGCTATGACTGACAACTGGTATATAACAAATGAAATCTTGTTAACAGTCACTGGAGTTATGCCAATGAACAACCCTGTAAATTCATTCTGTTCTTGCTATGGGTGTATTCATTTAACTAATGAATATCAGTGTGTGGGATTAACCAGACAAACCTGTAGCCAGTGAGAATGAATACTATGCAGGGCGTGCATCCCTCTCAGCAATTTGTGATTAATACTTGGTTCTATCAGAGTTTATGCTTTTTACAAACTCTAGAATAATAAACCCCAGTTTTCACAGGGGACTGACTTTTCCTAAATTCAATAGTCTGGAGGCTGTGGCTCCCAGGTGGCTTACAAAGAACAAACGAAAAACTGGGAAGAAAATCACTTCTGCTGTGTTGAACCTCAATGTGTATCCCCATTGCAAACAGGAGGAGGGGCTGTTGCATGCAGTTTAGAGTTCCCAGGGCTGTTTGCCACCGCCAAGGGAAATGTTTACTACAGCTGTAATCTGTTACGTGCTGTTGATTTTAATTGCCTTTCAGAATGTGAAAACAACTGTGGTATTTGGGAGAGACGGGGGAGAGCTGCACTAATAAGGTCTGTTCTGCAGCAGACTTGCTTCTCTTTTTTGCCTGGGGAATAGGGAAGGAAAGGAAGGCTCTTAGGCATGACCTACCCAGCCAAAGAAGTGAGCATGATTATCTTGAAGCTGCATCAACAGAGGCTTATGTCCTTTTTTATAAGATCCTACAGTAAAAACAGCTAGGTGTAGCTGCAGAGCTATGGAGCTACTACTACATTAAGCCTTACTGTGAGCAAAAGCAACATTAAACATCAGATATGGCAGAAGTTATTTAGTGCAACTGAGAGCTGTCTTGGGATGTAGTGGCTTATACTTGTGTTAGAAATAGGTAGCCAGAAATGCACCTTGGTTGAGGGCTTAGAGGAGTCCCTCATATCTTTGGGAACACTCTAGTTCCAGGCTAATGTCCATCTGGAGGTTGTTCCCAAAAGGTTTGTCCCTGGTCCCATCTAGTGATGTATGAAGGAAATTCATTACTTCCTTCTACTAGGTAATTGGTATTCTGGGATTTTGACTCACCTAAAAGTGGATTGGAGGCACAGTGGTGGGTGCTGGTTACAGCTGGGTGCTTTTGAGTGATGGGAAATGGTGTAATTTGCTTCATCCAGTCCCTTGGAATCCAGTGCGTAGGCTTCTTCCTGGGGCTTATGTAGAGTGTCAGCCCCAAATGTGAAGTGTGTTTTTTTACTAGCAAGAGATGAGCCAAATGAGAATAACATGTCAGAGGGCTATGAAGCTTTGCCTCAGCAAAGCTGTACTGCAGGGACCCCACAGCCAGCTTTTTCTTTCAGCTGTGAGCAAGCCTAACACTAAAACTGGAAAAAAACATCAGCAATGCAACCAGTGGAAACTGGCAGATTCAAAGAGCAATGCAGCAAAGCTACTGCTCTCATCCTGTCACTCCCAGGTGCTCTACAATAGAACTGGATGTAAACATGATTTTCAGTCATGGATCCCAGTTTCTGTTCCCCCATAGGAGCTAAGTGTGACTTCTCTGTGTGCAAGTTGCTTAGCTCAAACTGCTGTACCAGAACATACATGTCTGTTTAGGAGTACTAGTGGATCACAAACACAGACTGATGCTCAGAAATGCTTGACTCCCCAGTAATTTCAAAGCAAGCTGTGGATGCTCAGCATCTCTGGGGAAAAGGAAAAGCCAAAGCAAAACCCACGATAAAAAAAATCAGCCTGCTTCCATGTGCCAAATACTAATTCTTGGCAGACTGACCTCCTGCATGCTGGCTCACCTCTTGTTTGACCTCTTCGAGACCTGTTTTCCTCCTCTGGATTATGTAAGTAATGATAGCCTTCTTTGTAATTTGGCTGGATATTACCATGTAGATACTAGATATAATTAATTGCTGTCCTCCTCACACATCAGGAATAGGCAAATCATTAATTTCATCATATCTAAAGATTTGGCTTTTGAACTGCTTTGATAAATAAATTGTACTGAAAAAAAAAAAAAAACCCAAACACTTGAGGTTACATACCTTGCTGAAATTACAGCCAAAGCCTTACTGACATGAACATTGTCTGCGAATGAACAGGCACTTTGGACACAGGTTTGAACAAACAGACGAGTCCATGCCAGCCACCTTCACCACCCAGTCCCAGGTGCCAGTGTGACACTGGACTCTGCAAGTTCTACCTGCTAGTGCCCTGCATACACCTCCCTTGCCCCAGGATTTAGCTGCCTGTGCTCCAGGTCTGGGCTGATACTGCTTGGCTGTCAGCTGGGTTCAGATTGGGAAACTAGAACCTGCCTTGCTTTTGCTCACGAGCAGTGCTGCAGCTGAGATCTTTGGTATCAGTCCTTGCCCCTGTTGTGCTGAGGGGAGGCATTTCCTAGTCTCATATCTCCCTGCCCCGCTGGCCTCCTGGCCTGACCTTAGATGCGCCACAATGGGTTCACCTGTTAGCTGGGCTCTTGGCTGAGGCTGGTTGCCCTCACTGTGTCTGTCCTGCTTGCCTTGCTGCTCAGCTGCAGCCCAGCCACTGCAGGCACAGCCCTACAGGAACCCCTGCTGCCAGCTCACCCCTTTAGGGAGCACCTGCCCCTGCTGCACCCTGCCATCCGAGCATTCAGAGCTGCCCTACTGCCTTCTTACAGAGGGATCAGAGATGTAAGAAAAAGCTTTCCTGATTATTTTTTTATCTTGGACCAACAAATAAATTTGACTGGTTTGGCTGAGCTGAAGCCCCTTCACACTTTGATGCCTGTGATGACCATGTTTAAACTTTATTGTGAACTGATCCAAAGATTTGTGGTTAGATGGAAAGTTTTCTCAGAAACTCTGCCCTACAAGGCAGCTGCCTAGCTGATCCTCACAAATGAACCAACTGTGCCTGGGACATGTACAAGAGAACTTCATGTGATCTAAAATGGAGAATGCTGAGTGCTTTCAGCACATGTGCACACCACCAGCTCCTTGCCACACACAGCTGGCTGGCATCCTGCAGATGTCTGTAGAGGTGTAGTGTGTACAACCTCTGACTCACTCAGAAAGCCCAAGTCAGTCTGAAGCAAACCTGCCTTGCCCTGGTAGGGCCCAGGGTAATAAACACACCACCTTGGCATCTGGGCTGTGCTGACGTGCCTTTGCTAATGCAGATGGAGCAATGCTAATGAATACCAACCAACATTCACTTTGTGTCATGCAACTCCAGTTAAGCACACTCAGAACAGAAAGCGAAGTTGTAACTCGCTGTTGTAGGGAATGCATTATATACTATCTAAAGAAGAAAAGACAGATAGAAAATCCACTGGCTCAGTAAGGAAATACGTGTTGTCACTATACTGCATAGAGGTAAGATTCAAAACGAATCTACTACCAGCTATCCATTTAGGCATAGACACTTAGAAATGTTACTTCACTTAGCTTGTACTTTCTGAGGGAAGGCATTGGGTCCTCTGCTTGTCTTGTGTTTGTATGGTAATTAGCATAACAGGGCTTTGAACTATAACCAATATTCCTACAGTGATTCAATAGCTGAGGCATTGAAGAGATATCAGAAAATTGCCCAGTGTGACTGGCAGATAACCCCACTGATTGTCACAGCACAAAGACAATATCTTTTAACAACCTTGACAGAAAGGTAGAGGTAAAATGGTAGGATAGAAATGTGTTACTTCATGCCCATGTGTACGTGTAGTGTACAAAATAACCTCAGCCACTGCATGATGACTGATTGCTGAGATTGTCCATTAGTTTGTCTTTGATTTAATAATTTTCTATATTTATACTTTTATAACACATTTTGTTGTTTCTGAGGTCAAACATTTTGTTTCCAGTGTCTTCTCTAACCAGTCATAGTTGAATGATGTGACCTATTAAAAACAGATTACACTGCATGGGGTATTTCCATTATGTCTTCAGCCTGTGCCTAATAGCACTGTTTTGCTTACTATAAAATATTTTGGTTTCCTTGAAGAAGTCCAGTGACAGAGATGAAAACAAAGATTATATTATCCAAACACAGATGCTCAAAAGCAAACATACAAGGACCTCGTATAAGGATCCTTAGAAAAATAATGCCTTAATTTGCTAGAGAATAAACATGATGAAGGGGACATGCTAACCCTCACATTTTGTTCCTGGTTACTGAAGGAAGCCACTTCATAAAATGACCGATGTTCTCTGTGAAACAGCGTCAGGCTTTTTGCCTCATTTCATAATTTGGGAAGGTGCTCTAGACCAATAGCTGTGATCATGAGAGCACTTCTTCCAGCCCAAACATATTCACAAGTGAACACTGTCTGTACAGTGTGTTCCAGGGGTTCCTCTAAGCGACATTTCTTGCATAAATAGCTTCTGCCATGTAAATGCCAATGGAGATGTACATCTTTTCCATCCAGTCATCTTTGTGACATAAATAAGTCTTCAAATCTCTTCTCCTCATTTGGTGCAAGCTCCCTGTGAACTCATCTATACATACTCCTGCTTACTGCTTTTTGTTTCCTTGGGTTCTCTGGTCTTGTCTCTGTGTTTTTCAGCTTTTTGTCTGAGTAACACTCCATACAGAGTTAGCAGATCCACCAGCTATGTGCAGAGGAAGGAAGCAAACCTCCTCCCAGCCTTTAGCTGTACATTAGACCGAAAGGCCTATCCAAGGAGGTGAAGCTGAAGATGACATAGCACATGAACAGAGTTCAGCTGGGGAAGAGATCTTTAGCTCAGCAGACGTACACTTGTTAAGCCTGACAGACAGCTAGTATTTCTGTCAGTAACAGAATTTGCAGGTTTTAAGGTGTTAATTCAGAGAATTAATTTGAATGGATTTGAATAGATTTGTTTGGCACTGAAAATAAATAATGTCCCTACAAAACATCACAAGAATCGTAAGAACAGACAGATCTTAAATTAGTGGGCTGGACATTTTAAATAACCTCCCAGTAATGAAGGTGCTTATAGGCAACCTGTGAGTCAGCAGCAGAGCTTGTACTAAAACTTAGCTTTGCATCTCATGAACCAAGGGTCCCTCCAAGGCATTAAACTGGCTTCCACAAGTAAAGCAGCTTATGTGTGTTTTCAGGGTGAGAAAAGGTGTCGGAAACTTTGCTGATCACCTAAACTTCCAGTTACCAGCCAGGTCAAAAAGAAGGATGAAAAACTGGGTAGATCAAATACTTTTATCTATGATGACACTCCTAAAAGCACATAAAATACATCACTGTCTTATCAGATGCTGTAATGTATTAGAACTCTTGTTATCCAGGTAACTTGAGGAGGTGTGTTATTTATAACTAGGTATGTGTGAATTTCCCCCTTGAGCAAAAGCAACATTTTTATTAGCTCCTCAGAATTCCCTCATTCTTGTCTGAGCCTGAAGAAAAGGAAAACCCCACACTGACACATGAGAGAGCAGGAAAACAGGCACAACAGAAAGGACAGCATTGCTTAACAAATTGGGAAAGGAATGAGAATATGTATCTCATAGCTTCTTGTTTACAAGGTCCTCCTTCCAATGCTACTTAGAGAATGCATACTTGTCCTGCTTTTTCAATTATCAGGCACTAAGAAAACAAGAAGCAGATTCAAGCAGGAAGCAGAGGAAGGTAATTTTTAATGTCCACTCTGAGTCTGTGAATAGGATCCATGTCCCCGTGTTCTGTCTAACTGCAAGTTAAATTGTCACTTACAGGTATAAGCTAACTTTATATAAACCAGATTTAAAGTGACTGAATCCATTTACATTTGAAGCTGCAGCAGCTTCTTTAATTGAGATCAGCATAGCCTTGAATTGGTCAGGTAGTTGGACTAGATGATTGTTGTAGGTCCCTTCCAGGTGAAATACAATATTCCATTCCAAACTGCTAAACTAACTGTGCCTTTCTGCTTACTGATCTTTTCCAATACAGACATCCCACAGTAAAGTAGAGCATCACAAATATAAAATGACTGAACACAGTGAAGATGTTCTTTGCATACCCATGGCCTAAGGCACTTTCTGCCTTAGGAAAGAAAAAAAGAATCGAAAACCACCTCGCAATTCCTTACTCATTAAAGAATTTCAATGACTCATTCATTTTAAGAGTATGATCCAAATATTGTTGGTCAAGTAGGTAGGCATTCCTTCTCGAAGGCTGATATGGTATGAAAAATTACTTAATCACATCACAGTTGTTTCTGAATGTCACTGTTTTTTCAGCAGCCCATAACCTTTCCTAAGTTCTATAGGATCATGCTAACCCTTACTGAAAATGCAAGGCCAGAGAATGGGTGTAAGGGTAAATTAATTAAGTAAATGAAGTTATAAGTAGCTGATCAGTTGAACACAGAGATTGTGGTTTCTTTATAGTCATTTACTAAGCCATTGCCAGTAATGAAACTGGAATGCAATATCATATAGCTTGTAAATCAGCACTGTCAAACACGTTCACCTTTACACTGACAGTTGTGCACAAAGGTGCTAGCCTGTAGGCAGAGTTTCTCAGTGTCTGCAAAATAAAAGGAATTATTCCCAGCTTTTCTCATTAGGGATATCCTTCCCCTATAACATTCAGCGGAAATTTCAACTTCAGACAGGGGGTTGTGGAGTCTCCTACATTGGAGTTATTCAAGGCCCGCCTGGACAAGTTCCTGTGTGATGTACCCTAAGTTACCCTGCTCTCGCAGGGGGGTTGGACTAGATGATCTTTTGAGGTCCCTTCCAACCCTTAGGATTCTGTGATTAAAGCACAAAGAGTGTTGAAGTGTCTAAGTCCCATTTTCTTACAATTCTATTATCAGTTTCCAGAAATAGATTTGGATTAAATTGTCTGCACTACCAATATTCTTCCCAGCAGAGTAGAAGATGGTAGTTGACCTGGTCTTCTGGTTGTTTTCCATCCACAGAATGGATTGAGAGCTCCAAATATATTTGGCACATTACCAGGTATTCAGCATATTATGATATACTGCTACTCTATATTCATGAAGTCTCAAACAGAAGAATGTACTTATAATACACCTCTGTCTTCCCATCTGCAAAAAACTAGCTCCTTGAAGATTAATCACTACCTAAGGGAGGAAGGAAATCAGCCATCCTATAAAGGAAGCCTTTATTCAGCGATAAATACAATGAAGGAAAGTAAGATCATCCTGTTGGAAAGCAGTGTGAAAGGAAACATGGAACCATTTCTTCCTAAAACGACACACTCACCATGCTATTCATTCCCAGGGCAAGTCTTTAGCTGCAGCTGCTAAGTCACATTATCAGTCACATTATAGGGCAAGATCAACTCCTACTGTTGCCTATGGAATTCATGTGAAAACTTGATAGGAAACAAACTGAACTCATGCCATTTGAAAAGTCTGGAGAGAGTTTCTAAAGATGCACCTGTAATTTTGATGCTTTTCTCCCAGCTGTACTCATCCCATAGACCACAGAAACCTATGCAGGCAAGGTAAGACCACTTTACCAGAGTTCTGTGAGCAGTGCCAGGGAAATTCGTGGGAAATACACTGAAAACTGGCATGAGTTTTCCTGTTTAATCTTCCTGTTTGATAAGAAAGCTGCCTGACACAAACACTTCATTCAAGAGCCTCATGGCCGCAGAGGTTAAAATGGCCCAGGGACGGAAGGACTCTGAATAACTTAGGGTTTGGCAAATTCACCTCCTGAATGATGTTTGTTGCCAAGAAGATTCATTCTGACTCACAAGAGGATATGAATATGTGTAGCACTGATTGCCCTTCAAAGCAGTTTAAAATGTCCAGCAGTTTTATAGATTTCTATCTAGCCTGAAGAATAGTTCCGGTTTGCAGAGGACACCTCCATAGGCTCTCTGAATGCCACTTGTCCAAAAGGACCTGGCGGCTGGCCTGCCTGGGAATAAGTGAGCGAAAGCGCGGAAGCGGAGGTGACCTGGTGATGTGTCAGCAAGGAGTGGCAAGGCTTGAAAAGACAGTACAGAACCAAAATGGGATAGTGGCATATAATCAAAGCTGCTTTGCTACAACAGTTCTGCCCTGAAGAGCTCTGGTTTTTAATCTTGTGCAGCACGAACCCTGAGGAAACACCGCCTGACTTTCCCAGGGCTGATGCTTGGTGATTGGCAGTGCTATTGACAGAGCTGTCAGGTGATTTCATCACAAGATTTGGCCTCTAAATTGCTAAATTTAGTCCTTAATGATTTTAGAGAATGGTTGAGTCTGAAGATCTGCACGTGTGT
Source organism: Agapornis roseicollis (assembly GCA_002631895.1). Lineage (NCBI taxonomy): Eukaryota > Metazoa > Chordata > Aves > Psittaciformes > Psittacidae > Agapornis > Agapornis roseicollis. The sequence continues at coordinate 335,790 of NDXB01000027.1, forward strand.
TTGTCAGAAAGATTTACAAAGGGAACAAAACCAAGGCTTTGTAGCATGGATGATTCTATGGATGGTCAGACTCTCCTCTGCTTAACGCACCTTTGGCTTTGCACATCTAAACCGTCTTCTATCTCAGACAGCAGCATGCTTTTTATAAAGTTGTTAGTCAAACTGCACAGCTAGTCTGGGCTGTAAGCAAGCATTATAGTCCCCTCAATAGGTACAGTGAGAAACTGAAAAATTCTGACTTGCCTAAAGCAGCAAAACAAGATGGTGGCAAACAATCTGGATCTGGATGATAACATTTTCCTACTTTGCTTGACGTTACTCTTTCAGGTTAACTAAGAGAGCTCTTCAAGTCTGTCTCCAAAAGCGAATCTTAAGTTCCATCCTTGTGGATCTTCCCATTCTACACTGGCTGGGCTTCTCGCCATTAAAAGATGTATCAAATAATCTAAACTCTTGATAGTTAAAAGAGTTGTCTGAAAGTCACAAGCTTCTGTGTCCACTTTGTGCTTTGAACAATATTTTAATATCACATCCAATGAAGATATGTCCCTTGCATCTGATAACTTACCACTTCCCTGAAGTCCACACTCCATCTGTTGATGCCTGTCTACATAAGGACTCAAGCATGCTAAATAACGGTATTTGAAAAGGAGGCGAGTTAATTGCCAAGACACACCAACATAAAGCAGAGATCAAAGAGCTATCCATATCCCCTCAAAAGCTGGAACAGGATAAAGATTTAAGAGACTCCCTCTTACTAGCATGGGCACCAGGGCAGGACTGCCCAGAGTTATAGCCCAGAAACACTGCTGGTCTTTGTAAGTAAAGCTCAGCCTCATTTTTTTTTGCTGAGAATTCACTGCTTGTTTTAATGTCCCCACAAACTACTTGGCAGCAGCACAAAGGTTTCTTCAGACAGCTGTGGGATATTACTGAGCACTTCATGCTCACAGCAATGTGGTAATGCCCTAACCATTGGATAATTAAGGGCTTTGTTGAGGTCCTGTGACATATTTGTGCATCTGAAGTGCTGCACCTTGTTGCACAGGTCAGACTGACACACATGCACCAAGAAAAAAAGCCTAATTTCTAGCCAAACTTCTACCTACAAAAGTGGATTCTTTATTAGTGTTTCATAGCTGCTGGAGGTGTAGTCCATCCCAACCTGATCCACTTCCCTTGGAGCATTTGCTTTTAGTCACCATTAAAGCCCCAGTGCTCTGTTAGAGAACTGACTTGGCTCTTTCAAGATCAGAGCAGATAAACATTGAGCCTTTTGTTCTCCTCACCCAGTGAAAAGAGAATGAAATTCCTGAGGGGATGATTCTATCTTATTTGATCATCATTTATAATTTCTTCCTTTGTTTCCTGTCATGGATTTCCCTGGGAAAGAAACAAAGAAGCTTTCCCTGCCCTTCTGCTGACAAGGGAAATGGTTGCTGCTGACTGGTGATAATATTACCCTCTATGCAAGAGGCAAAGGGGAAATGACCTGTCAGCACTCTAATAAAACTTGCAACTGCCACATTTCACTGCTGATGTCTTATTTCTATTTCTGTCTTCCTAAAGCCTTTCTTCAGCCTGAAAAACCTTAAAGAGATTTTAAAATACATTCAGGAATTGAAGGCTGATTCTACCAACTTTTTCTCATGCAGGTGCTTCATGAAAATCTGCACTAACATCATGAGGATGACTCATACAAATGTCTGCAGATGCAAGCACTGTTCTTCTTTTCTAAATAGTAGGTACACTTGCCAAGCCCACTGTATGCATTGCCTGCAAAATGGGAGGTTACATCTGTAAAACAAGTGTCTAGAGAGCCAATAAAGGTTTTAAACAATTTGAGCGACAAACACAGGTCACCTTCACATGCCTAATATTTTGTTATAAGTGCCATTCATGTTTCATGTCTGAGCAACATAAAAATATGCAAACTACTTGAGATGTTATCAATCTCCTGTATTTTTCCAGGTCATCACTATCTGCTCCTTTAAAGTATTTTTCCAGGTCATCACTATCTGCTCCTTTCAAGTACAGATTTAAGGAATTCTGGCTGAAGTTTTGTTATATGTAGACAGAAAGATGAAATACTGTCTAAAGAATTTTAGATGAGTTTTCCAAAAATTTCACATATAGAAAGAAAAAGAAAAAAAAAGAAAGAAAAAAATTACAAATTAAACATTTTGTAATCAGAGACCAACAAGGCAGTATAATAGAGTATGGGCAAGTATGGGCATTCCAACCTGCTGTTAGAGTAGAAGCTATAGACTGACTTTTCTACAGTGACTAAACCCCTTCAGGCTTAATGTAATGTAACCTACTTTTCTTACGGAAGTATGTTCAATGTAGGTTTTGGCAACGTTTTATTTTTCACACATGATGAATTAACCAGCAAAACATCCTGCCCTTTCTCACACAGATGAAATAAACTGAGACCATGAGAGTTTTCCTCCTCAATACAAGAGTTTTTTAAAAAAAGAAAACACAGAGCAAACCTCACTCTGTTCTCCATTGAAAGCATGGTGTTTGGTAGATTATTCGTTCTTATGGGAACTGAAATGAGATACCAACTTCTGAAACTTTTTTCTGGGGGGAGAGGAATTTTGCATATCCACTGTATCTGCAATTTTGTGTTTTTCAAAACCAGATGTGTTTTTCATAAGTATAAGTACCCTCAGTGACAAGGATGACTTAACAGTGTCTGTCACTCACTACTCCGTGTCTTCCTGGTCTATAAAGGAGGCTGGGTAAGAAAGGCACAAGGCTCAAACTCACAGCGTTCCCAGAAAACATTTCTGATTCTCTCATGGATGCTCTGCAAGACATCAGGCATGTCAGTGTCAGTCTGCTGCAAAATCTAACTCTGGATTTGGTTTATGCATCATCTTTCCTTCTATAAAATGAAAAGAGTCCCTTTTTAAAATAGAAAGGCTTCAGGGCAGGGAGGGTGACTTAGCAAGTAATTGTAAATTCCCTTGCTGGTTGGAAGCCTGATTTCAGCACTGCCCTGCAGGCAAAATCTTAAAGGTAATGCAAGAGGTAATAATAAACCTAGCTACAGCTTCCCTGTGAAGCATCTCGGTGCTGTCAGTGATTGTTTTCTGGCTCTCTTGTCTATTTGATGGCTACTGTATTGCTCGCAAGGTGCTAAGAGTTAAATCTAATAACTATGTCTTTGTATACCTAGATGAAAAAGTCAAAGATTTCAGAAAACTGACTGCAGAACGAGTGTCAAAGGCCTCTGATCAATCACCACACGTGTCCAGGGAAGCAGTGCTCCAGGATATGCAGTTCTGAATGGAATTTTTGAAGATCTGCCCAGAACAGGAGAGGCAAGAGATGAAATTTTGCTTCTCCATGAATAGTGACACTTGAATAAGTGGGGCCGGCTTCAGTGTGAAGGAAGATGCTAAATACTTAACAGAATAATTTGCTTGCTGGCCTTTTACTCCTTTTACTGTTTTGTCCTTCTTCTGTGACTGCTGTCCTCTAGATGCAGAAGTAATAAGTAAGTTTCTCTGGGTCATTGTGCCATCAAAAAATCATAGCTCCCTTCCAAACAAGTTGCTTGGAAGTGGTCAGGCAGAATGAAGGTGGGAGAACAATGATGGCTGGAACCATAGGCAGAAAACACCTTTAAAACATAATTGTACCCAGAAAGAAGACATGGGGACTGTTGTTCTCATTCAAATAACTAGATCTGGAGTGATCTGAAAGAAAAGACCATAGCAATGGCTAGTTCTGAATAACAGCTGTTCTAAAATACATATTTCTGTCACAAGAACAATTTAATTTTTCCTTCTACAATAGTGTTTCTTCTAACTCCAGAAGGGGTGGATATAGTAACTCTGGTGTAACATGGTGCACATAAAATCTATTGGTGTTAGAGTTTAAAATAAATGTGCTATATTATTTTAAATTACATGTACATAAAGTCAGTGTTCATATTCTCTGCCATTCACCTTCAAAACAGATAGGGCACATTCTCTGAAGTACAAGGAATCAAGAACTGTTGGGTAGATAATGATCTCAACATGAACGTGCTTGTAGCAGCAAAACCAGTTTCTACAGGGAGATGGAGATTCTGTGGGTGCTGCCATTGAATATTGTAATTTTCATGTGATTGCTAATATGGGAGCCTCCCCACCCTCTGGCAGCTGCTGAAAAGAGATATCACGTGATACTCAGATACTTGGCTGATTTTTTACTTCTATTTCAAGATACCTCCCCTAGTACAGGTCTGAGCCAAAAGATAATAAAACCCATGGCTTTTCAGATTTAGGAAATTAGTATGCTTTATCTTCTACTATGGGAGCTGCTTTCTGTGTGACTTGTTCATGCATCTCAGTGATCAGGCACTACAAATATCAGGCACAAATTAATTCTTATTCTCTTTTGCTGGCAGTTCCACCAGAGAGCTGTGATGGTAATACCTTTTCTGGGGTCACGAAAGAGCGAGCCTTGCCATGTAAGCCTTCATTGGTGACGGCATCATACCCACACTTCTATTGCTGCACATTTCTGTTTCTTCTCTTTAGCTTTGCAACCGCTAATGAGAAGCTGAAGTCCTGTACCCTAGCCAAGAGGACATAAACCCAGAGTGTTCAGGTTCTAAATAAAAAGGAAAAGTAAAGAAAATAGTGGGTGAAAGAAAGCACCAGCAGCCTGACTTAGTAGTTGAGAATCAATTTGAAGAGACATTAAAGGCCAGTTGCAAGAGGTACATAAACACAGCAAGACTTTTGGAGGTAGCTAAACTGGTTAAATTCTTGAATTATTCAGTGAAAGAGTTACCTGTGGTTAGCATCAAGTTCCAAAACAAAGTTCCTCTACATCCATAATTGGAGGCCAGAGCTGAGGCTGGTTAAAATCAGAACACATCTCTTGCAACCATGACAAACAGAAGCTTAATACAGGAACCAGCTTTGGAGATTGCTTTTTCATGCTGAGACTGGCTTATTCTGTGTAGTGAATACTCTGGCTGGCTGATTCTCTCCAGCTGCATCAAGCCACATCTTTTGCAGGACACAACCACTCTCTCCCTGTGGAAGACCCAGCATCTTTCCTCCTTAAGCTTTAGCAAACTACAGTTTTATTATCAGAAAACATCTGGGCCCATGTGTATTACAGCATTGTTGCTATGGGCTACCTAGTTAAATTAATATACAGTCCAAAATGAGAACAGCAGAAGTCTGTTTTCTAGCTATTATGATGTGTGTTGTTCATCCCATGTTCAAAATGGAAAATCCTAAGTACTCTGGAATCCCTTGAATCTCTCAGCTTTCAACTATCTGTATTCCTTGTCCTATTAATTCTTGTATCTTATCATTGCTCCTCACATCTCCTGTTCAAACTTAAACAGGAGAGGTTTAGATTGGTTATAAGGAAGAAATTCTTTCCTGTTAGGGTGGTGAGGCACTGGAATGGGTTGCCCAGGGAGGTTGTGAGTGCTCCATCCCTGGCGGTGTCCAAGGCCAGGTTGGACGAAGCCTTGGGTGGCATGGTTTAGTGTGAGGTGTCCCTGCTTATGGCAGGGGGGTTGGAACTAGATGACCTTAAGGTCCTTCCCAACCCTAACTATTCTGTGATTCTATGATTCTATGACATCTTGCAAAATGGGAGAGTCTGTCTGCCTCTTCTCAGTAGGTTCTGTTATCTCTGCACCACACCACCCATTAGTTCTCTTTCCCAAGTAGGCACCAACTGACTTACCTCATATTTTGCTGCTGCAAGTCTCATCATGTTTTATAATGTCCTCAGGTAAACTAAGTCACTCTTCTGTCAAACCCATAAATCAAACCAGACAGCTTCTACTGTCTCACATGCTAAAGAGTTAGTCCTCAATAGTCTTTTCTGATCGGAAAACCCTGTGTATTAGATGGGACAACCATACCTACCTTAGCTCATCTGCTTGTTTGAGCTTTTCTCAACTGAACAGCCAATAAGCCTCCAATAACCAAAGGAAAGAAACAGATATTCCCACACAGAGCTGCAATACTTTACACTGTAGAGATGAAGTGGATTATATGGCCTATTCTTTAGCTAGATCTCAGGACACAGGACAAAGAACCTAAAAGTCAGAATTAACTTCTCATTTTGAGGGTGCTTTCCACAAACAGCCAGAGCTGGAAGAGCTACAATCCCAACAGGTTGCCAGGATGTACTGGGAGAGAAGGTGGGATTTCTGTCTAGTTTCCATTATGTTACCATTGTTTTTCTCCCCACAGCCCTATAGCATCAGTTCTTTTCATAGAGATAAAGTAAAAGTAGCAAGTAACTTACCTTTGAAGTGCTGGCTTCCATGACACTAGAATTTAGTTGTTGACAGGATTAAAGATAAGCTTGGCCAAATAGACTGAACAGTGTAGGCATTTATGAGAGATCCGGTAAAAGGCAGCTGCAGCTGGGGAAGAGTTAACATTCAGTAGGAAACAAAACCAGCAATATCTGACATAGAAATTCAGGATGGTGGACTTCCTCTCTCCTGGATGTGGAACCCAGCTCATATGTCATTTTCCCATCAACCACAAACGCATCACACAAACCTTGCCTGTTTGTGTGATCCTTTCACACAACGGAGAAGGAAGTGGGGGTTCACGAAAGGCAGGGTGCATGGAGTACAACAGACTGGAGAAATGTAGTGAAGTGTCTGTGGACCAAGACAGAGGATAAGATCATTCCCTCCTTGATGGATTAATCCTGCTTGCTACCCATCTCTTTCCATGTACTCTTTAGGGAGCAGATTGGTGTGTCTACATCCAAACTGAGCTCTGCAAAAGTCAGCACGAGCACCTTTCTGCAAACCATTGGCCTGTTTCGTGTCACCGAGCTCTACTTTCATCACAGCCCACTTCCTTTCTAAACAGCTCTCTAAAGACCCTCCAGTCCCAAGGAGAGACAATGGTCTGCACTCTGTTCTGCTCATGCACAGGAGATGTCTCCAGATTCATAAACCTCTTCAATGCCCACATAGAACCTTTGAGGAGTCCCTTCTCGAAGTTCACACCACTTGTTTAAGTATTAACTCCTCTCACCTGGATGAAGGACTTGACTGCTTTAGTACATGCACATTATTTTATTATTTGATTTCCTGTTTTGCTCACAACTTTCAAAATGGTTTCTCAAAAATTCGGTACCTCCATCCCCTGTCCACCTTAATAGGGACTTTGACTTGTGATGGTCAAACAGGAAAATTCCCCTGGTAAGACACTGGCATGTTTTCACAATCATTCTGCCTGCCTGGCAGGGGTGTTGGGAAACATCTAAATTACAGTGCATGCAACTGCTCTGCAAGAGCAAATGACTCCCCAGCTTTCTCTAGTATGTTAATAGTTGTACTATAACTGTAAAAGGGAAAAAGCTCAACAGGAAAGGCAGACATGACCAGTTCCTTCCTTAGACAGTCTCATTGACTTCAGCTCTGCCACTCTGAGCCACCAAAGGCAATGAGGCAAGGAATTCAGGGGAAGTAAGCTGGGGCAATGTGCTGCACAATACACACACAGTTTACATGTTGCAGAACAAGACATAGGCCCAGACAAGTCAGAGCATCACTCAGGCCTGTGAACAACAACTGGGTGTTGCCCAAGTCCAAAAGCAACTGCAGGCAGGTCTGTATTGGTCACAGAATCACCTGCATGATGTGGAGTGAGGATGTCCCAGAGGAATCCATAGCTCATGAGACTTACCAAGACAGTCAATGCAGTCTGATTAGGGCACGCTTCTGTTTCTGTCTTTGGTTTTGATGCTTTTCACTGCCTCATTATGTCAGTAATATGATGTAACAACAACAAATCTTTTCAAGCTTGCTTTTCTACTTTTTTTTTTTTTTTAAGTAGGAAAAGAAGCACGTTCCATATGTAACTTATTGTGCCGTACTCCCTTTCTAGCAAAAAAAAAAGAATGAGTCTGGAAAGCCACAGATCAGCTACAAACTCCAACCCATAAAATATTGACAGTTTCTCCTACCAGCAGACAATGGCTGGGTTTCTGTAGTTTTGTGCTGGTGTTAGCCAGCTGCCAGAAAACAGCCCTGTGATGAAGAATGAGCTTCTGGGTTGCAATTCTCAAAGAAGGCACTGGAGAGACTCGGGCTCTTCGCTTTGTTTCAGACTCCAGAGGAGTTCAGCGGAGGAGCATGCACTTGTGAGAGCAGCTACTGGGAAGGTGGCCCTTTGCCCCTTGTATTCCGAGATGCTGTCCTGGATTCTTGACTGAAATACAAAATCAGACATCCAGAGAACTAAGGGTTCATTCAGGCTTGACTTCCTCTGCAACCTTGAGAAATGCCACCCTTTCAGCCAATGTCTGCCCCTGTAACATGGGAAATATATTCATTTCCTAATGGCAAAGGAGGAAGGACTGAATTAATCAGTCTGTGAAACTGTGTGAAAAAAAAAACCCAAGACACTTTCAGAAAAAGAGCATAGGGCTGCTACATCACTGAAAAAGCTGATGCCTGAAGATACGGCTAACAACACATTGAGATATTTCAGAGTAGGGGAGGCAGCTCTACTGGTGCTGGTGTTCCTTGCAAGCTCCCAGAAGGCATACAGAGAGAACTGCATTATTTTTCCCGATAAAAGTGTTTTTATTTTTCTCTGACTGTACAGGAGATAGCTCACTACCGGACACTGGCACACAGAGTTCTGGGTGGCTGACTTGGTTAACTGTCCATTAAAGGATTTCTAAATCATAGTTTATCGCTTATACCATTACAGGTCTCTCCAAAGCCATATTTTCAATAGGCCATAGCCTATTGAAACTGGTGTATACTCATGAGTTACTTGGTACCACCTAGTGCCATCTAGCTTGCCAGCATCCTTAGGGGCCTGGAATTAAAATATATGAGTCCTTGATTTCAATTTTGTTTCCTTGCCTAAAGGGCATGAACATATGAACAGGACTTCAGTGGTATTGAAAGTGTTTTTTAACCACCTGGTGATGACCACCAGCAGCCCTGCTGATAACTCAGAACCAGCATTCCCCTCTGTTTCAAAGGCATCCACTGAATTTACTGAATCAAAACACAGTCCTGGAGACTGAGACTTTGATCTTGCCTTAACATACTCATATACAGTGCACCTGTAAAGGAAATAAATTTAATTCAGATTTACAAACCCAGGAGTAAGCATTCTGCATGATCATTTGCGTAGTTAATCCAGTTGGAAAGATTTGCCTGAAGGAACATGTCAGCAGTTTGCTGAACAAAGGCTGCTTGTGTTCCAGATAAATTTCCATCCTTTTTTCTGGTTAAATCCTTAGCAAATAACTCCACAGGCTAACCAGTTTGTAAAACACGTTCTGACTATGGTGGCTCATGATTAAGCCAGTTGTTAGATAGATTCCCAGCTCTAAGTCAGAGCTGAGAACATTTAGTACGTAATTGGACTTTCCTTTTCTGAAAGTTTGGTGTTTATTTGTCCAGAAAACAGTCACTAAAGGTCACTTCCATGAACATGAGGGAAAAACCTTGAATCTTGTATAACTCAGAGTTATATAATGATTTTGCGGCTGAAATCATAATGCTGCTTTGCTATTTTTGTTGCCACATGACAGATGCCAATCCAGCTGCTCTGTTTTCCCTCCAAGTGCAGCCTCCCTGCCCCCAGTACCACCAGGAAGAAATGAGGTACATGGGAGCTGAATACTGTATGAAAACAGTCTGCTATGAGCCAGATACTTTGGTCCCCCAAGTATGCATAGCGCCGTGTGAATGAGAGGTATCTAGGTACTACCTTTGTGCGAGCAGCGTGAAGTTGCAGAAGCTGCCCTGACCTCTCCTGCACTGGAATAATTCCTTTCTGTATATAAAAAGAAACAGGGAATGAGTCAGAAATGGGGAGAGAGAATATGGCAAAAGGAGTGTCATGTTTCCGACCAGGAAAAGGATGGGGATGGAACACAGCTCTGTAGACCTGAGCAGTTAATCCAGCTGTCCCTGTCACACTGCTACACAAGCAGCTCAAGTTGAAATGGTTTCCTGCAGCATACAGTTAAGGTGCCCAATGCACTGAGTGCACAGTAGAATTGTCCCCCCTAAAGCTGTGAAAAGGAGCAAATTCTTAATCACTGCTTGTCAGTTATCCCAGCCTGCCTCACCCTTCCTTGCCTAATGTGGCCTCAGGATTCTGGTAAGGAAATAATAAAATAGAAATCACATCTTCCCATGCTAACTACAAGTATTGCAGCATGCTAAAAGCCCAGGCATAACCTTTATCACTTCATTCTGTACATAAGAAAATTTATTTGTAAATGACAAGAATCTGCTTTTACTCACCCCTTGTGAACTTGGAAATGAAATTTTGTTTAAGTGGGGATTTTTCTGTCATATGTTCAGACTGGCTTATTATTGCAGAGCAGCAAGTAAGTGCTGAGAACATTTGTTTGCCACTGTCTGAATGGTCAACAAAGTGCTGAGTTTTGCACAAAACTGTCTACTTCAGAGGTTCTCAGGAGATCCGAGTTGTTTGCACAGGTTTGCTATTCTAGGGTTACTTACAAGTGCTGAACTATAGAAGATATGCTTGTTGTTACATGAAAGATGGTAAATGCTAGAAGGTTGTTTGGGTTTCTTGTTGGCTTTGGGTTTTATTTTTTGGCATGGTACAAAGTATCAATTGTACTGAGAAAAACCCAACAATTAACTAACCCTCCCAAGCCCCCATTAAAGCTGATGTCTTAATTCTCTGTTTCATTTCCCCACTTTTTTGTGGCAAACATAAGAACTGTAAAACAAAGTTATGACAATTCCATTTAAACTGCTAGACTGGATAAAAGAGTGGAATTACAACAATTATATGTTTAGTCTTTAATGAATAATTTCTTAACCTATCTACAGCTAACTACATAAAAGACTCAGAAGTGATAGTATTCTTCTTCTGATGAAGAATATACCTCTCAATTGTCTCTCAACTGCAGGCAAATTCTGCTCTCATTTGCACTGTGTAAACAAAGTAGCTCCACTTAATTAAATTCCTGTGGTATCCTGAGGAACCATAATTTGCTACTCGGTTAAAAGAACTGAACATTACAGATTAGAAACAACTGTCTTACTACTTTATGGAAGGGCTTTAATTCTGAAAGAAAGGAAGATCCAGCACCCTTCAAGCACTGTCACAGGTATCAACAAGCACAAACTTTGTCTTCCTCATTCTAATATCCTCCATACAAAATGAGAAACAGAATAGGAATATACGGATGAGAAGCTACATCCAAATAAAAAAATAGAATGTGAATATACAGATAAGCTAAGTTTTGGATCTTATAAAGATGGGAGATACTAATAGAGGCAATAGTTTTTACAGGAACTGTATGCTCTGCCCTAATGCATATTAATGCAATTTGGGCATGTAAATCCCCAAGATATGTACCAAAATATCACCTCTATATAAGAAAGAGCAGCCTAAGAATCATTTACCTGAAGGTTAATTACATTAAGTAGTAAAGTTAGAAGTGACATACAAGAAGCAGATCATTCCCATTCAAAGTTCCTGGAATTCTTTTATAAAACTTCAAAATATTTTCTTAAAGAGGATTTGAAATGATTGCTTCAAAATGGTCAGACAGATGCCTGTGAAAAAGTCCTGCCTTATATAGACACATGCTTTCCAAGGGATATTTTAGAATTATGGATGCTAAGCTAGTCCCATCTGAGATATGCAAAGTCTACAGTCTTGTCTCATAGCAAAACCTGTGTCAGAATCTAGAATTTTATTCTTTAGAAACATTTAATAATTTTGTATTAGCCAGAACTATAAAACCTGAGGCTTTTCCATCTAAAGATGATGTATTAATGCTGTTGACAAGAAATTGCTGCCTCTATGCAGTTTCTAATTACTGTACAGTTGGAATTAATTATTATGACATCTGATTGCTCCAATCTGTGTGATTCACTAAGTTCACTCTCTAGCAATTCAGTGGTCAAGCTCTGAGCAGCTAGTCTGTGAAGGGGTACCACAGCATGACATGCACCCTTTGACTGGTTTTGCAGCCAAGCTCTTTCTCTTCCATTGTCTCTTCTTTTCTGGAGGCCTCTTCCTTCTACTGGCCAGCTTCATCTTATTACATGGTCTCGCTCACACCAAAATGCTGTACAGCATCTGATAGGTTGCCTGTTCAATGCATACCTTTTCACAATACAATTCCATATGGCTTGGTTTAGTATTTTTTTTTTTTTTTTTTTAATTTTTTTTGGATGTTGTTTGGATT
>NDXB01000027.1:348070-381205 GCA_002631895.1 Agapornis roseicollis
TTACAATTAAATATTGCTTGGTTTAGTATTTTTTTTTTTTTTTTGTACATTTTCATGGAATGATGTTTGGAATACTATGGTCTTTGTGCAACACAGTTCACTCAGTTTCTAGTGGGATGTGAACTTAGATATGAGTAAACAGAATGGAACCAACCATTCTAATCAACCTCATAGTTTATAACAAACTCCTACCAACTTCAAACATAGGCTTGCAACTGACAAAATGTTTGCCCATCCTTTTAGAAATATTTACAAGAGGAAGTGATAGGTAAGGGGGAAAGTGACCTATAGATAAGGGTATTCTTGGATAAGTCTGCCATTTAAGTAGCTGACCCAGGATGCTCTCCACCTCACTGTACTGTAACACTAATAAATTTTCTCTAGCTGAATATCTGGTTGAACTGCAACTGTACAATCTGCCTGACAGCCCCATCTGGCTGTGTCCACAACTGCCCATACCTCAGAAAATATAAAGCTAACACTGTTTAATGTTGGTGGCCCATACCTCAGAAAATGTAAAGCTAACACTGTCTAATGTTGGTGGCACTGTCTAATGTTGGTAGCTCTGGCCAGCATGCCCAGAACTAAAGATTCTGCAGCTACTGGTGGCAGTCTCTGCTTTTAAGTACACATGGCACCCCGTTTACCTTCAGCCTGCACAGCAACTTCTGAGGATAGGCTGTGAGTTCCTATCAGAACCTATCATCCAGGGCCATGACCCTCACTTTGGTGTAGTGAAGCTGATGGCCAAAATGTCCTCTCTCCCTGTGCCAGAGGAAAATCTGGCCCCGTTTTTACAATCCTGTGCACTATAACTAGGTCAGTGAATCATACTGGTGACTCACTGTGGTGTTTGTTGATTATAATCACTTTGGTGGATGCCTGTTCTTGAAAAACAATGCTGCAGAGGCCAGGACTTTAGGAAACATGCTTATAGGAATGTTGGTGGTTTGAGTTTGAAATGGAATTTATAAAAAATTAATCAAAGTCCATAGAAAAGCAGATTCATCCCTGTCAACCCATTCTCTGTTTCTACTGACCAATGCCCAAGACAGGAAGACAGCTCACTAGTTCAAGCTCACAATCTGCAGTTGGCAAGAGTTTGCATCATTGCTTTATCATAACATGGCATTACCCTGCTGTAATAGAGTGTATCACATGCTGCATCAATCAGGAGCCTGATAATGACCACAGGGAGCAAAACTCCCACCTCAAGCGCTTTAAGAGAAGATTTTGCTTAAATTAATGATGTTTTTGAAAAACAATACTTTGTGGATCCTATGATTTCCTATCTGAATCCATGCTTCAAGTCTTTTTCCAATAATCAGGAAGAAAATCTCCACTGCTCTGACAGACCAAGGAATCCTGAAGTGATATAACAGCCGTAGAAAGTCTTGCCATTAAATTGTGAAATCTGGCAATACTGACAGACTGGAGGGTGGCTTGCTGATCCCTCATAGTTAGCTCATAGGAGCATCCAGCCAGGCAAGGAGACTGACTTACCACACAGACTCCTTCGGGCCCACTTTGTGACATGGTGTCCATGTAACAGCTCGTGTTTCCATGGTTTTAAACACGACTAGACTTTGAGCAAGCGTGAACTCAGAATCCTAGAGTTTTTGCTCACCCTTTATTAGGGTTCCCCAGGTCTGTGCTGCTGGGGTGGAGATGGGGTGCAACATTGCTGGGCAGCTAATGTGGGGAATTCCGCAAATTTCACCTATTCAGGCTCAGGAGAAAGGAGTGGCTTACATGACTTCACTGTGACTGATTTAATTGATTAATATAGTCCTTTCCTAGGAGTATAGTGCCTTTTAACTGGGTTTCTGACCTCCCTGTGCTAGTAAGAACTGTGACATGTTCAGAAGGCAAAAAAGCAATGTGGTCAATTAGAAACCGGATTTTGCAGACTAGATCCGATCTGCCAGCCTCAGTCCTGACTGCTGTGCTCAAACTCTGCTATTCAAATCTTTCAAACTTGTGACAGACACATCACTTCCCCTGCAGACCACTTCCACTTATTATTAACAACAGGAAATTGTCCCTGAAAGAGACATGTGCTTTGCTTGGACCACCAGCTTTGGCAGCCTGTAGGAAGGAACACTTCCTCTTAGATCTCAGAGCACTTCAGTGTAGGGCTCCGAGATGCTGGTTCTTTCCTGTTTTAATTGCTGTATCTCTTTCTGACTGCAAATAACCATTACTAAGATAGCTCCATCATTGTAACACTCACTTGCTGACAGACATTAAAAAAAAAAAGCCCTCTAAACCATTACAATACAACATATGTATCAATGCCCCTTTGGAGCTACACTGAGTTTGCCTGCATTAGCCAGTAACAGGTTCTTTATTAGTGTGTCCTCTACTACAATGTTACTAAGGGGATACTGCACCGTTAACACATCTATGCATCAGGTCTGTTGCAATGTCCACAGAAGGTGGATTCTTCTCAGTAACACACTGATGTCAGAACTACCAGTGACCAATAGTGCCTGGACAACGGTCTGGGTGATGAAGCTTGCGTAAAGCAGATTTGGCACATCTCTCTGGTAAACGTAATAGACTTGTACATGGGAGGAGACATGGTCCTTTAAAGAGCACATTTTCTAAGCTTTAGCCCAAAGCTCTTCACTAACAGCCAAATAGTAAAGCAATCAATTAGAAGCACCACATCCAATGCCACTGGTGGCCTAATGCTACACCTGACAGCTGCATTTCCATTACAATAGCTTGTTTTTACTGTCTGGGTCATCTTGGCCAAGGTCTGATTCAAGCCACAGGGAAAGGAAGAATTCTGAAAACTCCGTACTGCTGCCAGCTCTTTCTGTACAAAAGTGTTCTCAGGGGATGGGGAGGGGTTCAAATGTGTAGTGATTTGACCTCTTCCTCCCCATTTCTATGGAAAGAAGTGACAGCCTGTGACTAAGGAGATCAATCACACAATGGTAATAACAAGAAATAAAAAATCTCCACTGTGAAAAGATGGTGGGGCAATATTTGGAAGTAAGTCACTGATGATCCAATGTCTGCTCTCAAAAGAAAGGATGGCTGGAAAGCGATAAGTGCGTTTTGAATGGGAGCTATGAATAAAAAACTTGAATACCAACATGTACATAAAAAAATCTTATCCATCCTTCACTGAGCTGTTTTATTTAAGTCTCACCTCCTGTTTCTGCTTAGTTGTCATGACTGTGAGAGCAAATATGGAAAAAGGCAACAAAAATATCCCCAAATACAAACCCTCTGTTCTACATATGTTGCTCACTGCATTGTAGCAACTCTACAATAGATTACTTTTACCCTGAATGTCTGGTTGCATTAATGTCAATGAAAGGGCTGGCACTTCTCCATCTGTTGCAGCATTAGCAGCCTGAATCCATGGTATTTATGTTCAGGAGTTTTGACAACTTGATCCTCTGGATTTGCATGGCTGTGTAGGCAAGCTGCTAAAAATAATCAAAGCATTTCTACTTTACCACACTCAATATGTGATAAACAAGAATTTGAGAAATTCCAAAACCTGCCAGGGCTCCACAGTATCATGATGAAGTATAAACACTGCAGGGCATTTGTTTTCAACTAAAATATTCTAAATGCATGAACCCTGGTACAGAAATGCATTTAAGCAGATTTTTCATTTCCAACACAATATAGGCAGGTCTAGAAAGGCATGATTTCTTGAATCAAGCTAAAATGCATTTTAATTACACTGTACATTCATGCCATACTGACTTGATTATAAGGTCATCACAAATGGTGTTTCATTTTGAAAGATCAGAGATGAAAAATGCAGAAGAAATTAGTGAGATTCACTTTGTTTTGCTGCTCCGCAGTCCTCCAGCCCCTGCAGTCCCTGTAGTACATACACAGGGGATCTTCCCCAGTCCTGTCCATAGCCCCACACAACTGCTTTCCCTCCTGATCCCACCAAGCTCCACAGAGATGGTTAATCCATCCCTCTACCACCCTGCAGCTCCCTAGAGCTCTAGACTGAGTTGATGATAACAGAGACGGGGAAATGGAAAATGGTCTCCCTTACTATATAATTATGACCAAAGGTCAACATATTTATATCCCCCACTATCCTCTCCAATAGGTAAAATCTATATCTTCACAGAATGGGAACAGGCTAAACAAACAGGACAGTTTCCCCCTAATACTCTCTCAGTCTCCATATATTTTCAGCTTCATCCTGTGCAGCTGCTAGGTGTTCAGCACTGCCTCCCTAATCAAGTAATTCTAAACTGCACAACAAGGGGCTTCAGCTAACACACTGTGCTACTGGAGTATTGTCTGCTTTGAGGTACATTTCGTTTGGGCTTATTACAGAAATGCATTCTGCTCCTGGGCAAGCCTGAAGCCTGATAACAAGAGCCAACACAGCTATGTCAAGAACAAATCATGTCAGAGCATGTTTCCTTCTTGGTGCAGAACACATAGAGACCTCTCAAAAGAGAGGTTATAGATCTATTTCTATGACTATCCCATATGATATTCTCATAGGGAAACTAGTGAAAAACAATATAGATAGACACTGTTATGGGGTAGTCCTACTGGTAAAACATACGTACAGTAAGCATCCATGTTTTGCTGGCAAATGGAGAACCCATTTGAGTCAGTTTCCACAGGCCTGGTACTATGTTTTCATTAACAATTTAGATGCTATGTTGGAGATTACAGTTATAACATCTGTCACATGGCAAAATTGGAGAGAATTGCAAGTGCTCTGCAGAGCAGCACAACATTTCAAAACTATTTTGATTAGGATAAGTTTGAGAACAGAGCAGGAAGAATGAAAGCATGCAAATTCAAAATGAAGAACAATTGCTTACTAACAAAAGAATAGTGAAGCCTTTAGTCAATGACACACACTGAACAGGGATTGATAATGTGATGGTTACAAAAATAGTATATTTCATCTTCTTCTAGATTATCAATTTTGCTGTGGGCTAGAGAATGGGGGTGGAAATCCAGTGCTTCTGAGTACTGCTGAAGAGGACTATGGTATTGCTTGAAAGACAAAGTAAATGAAGATGTAGGCAAACTGGCAAAAAAGAGTCCAGAGAAGGGCAACATGAATGATAAATCAACTAGAAAACATTCTCTAAAGGGAAAAGTTGAAGAAATTGGTGTCTGGAAAAGAGACAACTATGAAGGACCATGAAGAAACACAAAGGTAAAAGGCTTCTAATATATGAAAGTATGTTACAAAAAGAATAGTGATGAACTGTCCTCCATCTTTAGCAGTAGGAAAACAAGAAGTGAGTATAATATGCAAAATCTGAGGGTTAGTACAAGCACTCAAACACTGTAATAATAACGAAAAAGCTCTTGAAGTAGTTTGCTGGGGGGGGTTTAAGTCCCATTCACCAGAGATTTGAACACAAATGTATCTCAAGTATTCATAACTATTTACACCTCTTTATAACTAATACTATCTCAGTGAGGAGGTTACATGACCTCGCAAAGTTCCCTTTCATTTTCACATTTCTGGGATCATTTTAGTCATATAGGAAAATACAAGCACGGAAGTATGATAACTTCCCTAAGATGAGACAGACTAGAGAAAGCCAAGAGAGAACACAAATAATGAGATTTTAAATTTTCTCTGTACATAACACCTCTTTTCCTCACTATGCACACAGCATTAAGCACTGAGAAAATTGCTATGCATTCTGGAAACTCTAGGGGAAATTCCCAGCTTCCTCTGCCTTTTTATACATGATACATTAAGTATTAAGACTGGTAATTTAATGTCACTGAACATCAGATGAACTGTGGAACAGCTATGGCAGGAATTCTAAATAGTCTCACATTTTCATAGGGATTATGGATAGAGAATGTGCACTGCCTTTGTCTGCCAAGAACACTTAATTCCTTTGTGGTACTTGTAGACCTGTGAAAGAATACATGAGTCCTGTGTGTCAACATTTATACCTCAGTCTGCCCTCCTTGAAGAGAAGAGCTATCACAGCAGTGACAACCTAGAGCCATGCAGAAATTCCACTTTGGACATGGAGCAGCTCTTTGCATTCCTTTTCTCAGTCCTCAGTAGCAAAGCCTCTGCAGGCTGGCCTGCACGATAGGACTAGTCATAGATTCCTTATCCTGGCACTTCAGAGCAAACCAGAGAAACCTGTTTTTTGGTTTTTGTTTTAATTGCCATAGAGTTGATATGGGTCGGGGTTTCATTGGGCGGGGATTTCAAAACGAGTTTGTCCTTGGCTCAGGACTGTTCAGTATTTTCAAAACAGTAAGGAGGGTGGAATAGGGGTTATCACTGTCCAACATGTAGGGCTCAAATACTGGTGAAGATCAGGTCAGAACTCCAGGCAATTTTTGGGAAACTAGAAAAAAAATTGAAAAGGAATGCAAACCTCTTTGGGCAAATACAAGAAAATGAGCTTCAATGACAAGATGGCACTGGCTGGGATACTACAGTCCCAACAGCAATTCTGTGGGATTATGTCTCAGGATTATAATCATTCATGGAGGATGAGTCAACAGCATCATGCTTCTGTGAAAAATGCAGGCATTGTACTGAAGTGTCTACAGTGTAGTATGGCCTGTACAACACATGAAATAATCCTGCTTCTCTATCCACTTAGGAAAGTCTCAGCTGAAACACTGGGACAATTCTAGGTGCCAACAAAGACATGGGCTGGTAAGAGACAGAAAGAGACCAACTAATACATTCAGAGGTTTGGGTAACACTGCCTCTGAGCAGAGAACAGACACACTGCATCAGTCACAGAACAAGGCAGTAGAGGGAATTCCACCGCAGTCTTAAAGTACATGAGGAGTGTAGAAACAAAATGTAGTATACAGGACAAGAACTAAAGGATTTCAGTTGCAGCAACTGTAATCCAAGTTTTATTGGTGTATATTGACAAGGAGCATACACTGTCTTTGTTACCACAGGTTTGTTAAAGCAGATGAAATAACATCATAGACTCACCCTGCTTTTGGACAGAGAGATAAACCTAAGGTTTCTCTGAACATGATTTGGATTATAATTTAATGAAAGAAACAGACCATTGTATTGTAGATGTCTCATTCCTGAGCTTAAGACTACAAAAGAAAACAAATCTAAAAAAGTGATGTAAGCCCTCTGCCTCTCAGATGACTTCCTTCTCACAAGACCATGCGGATATGAATGTTATAAATCCTTGTTATGATATGCAGAAACATAAAAATACTAATATGGGAAAGAAGAACCTCAAGCAAATCATCCTCTTCCTCTTTCATTTTTGACATAAATTCTTTCTGACAAAAATAAACAAATAAATAAAAGAGTTCTCTGTATTATGCCTATTATGGAAATGAAGAAGTGTTTGGCACACTGACTGCAAATCTTTCTAACATTAATCTTTCCAGAAATTAATTCCTTGCCTAACATCATAACCCCTTATGCCACCTGAAGCCTCTGTGAGACACGCTGCCTCCAGATGTGTAAGGATTAATTCACCTTTTTAATTTGCCAGGGCTGCAGGTTTATCTAATTCGCCTATGCCTCAGTCCCTATTTCCTGGGAATATTGCCAGGTTAAAACCATGACTGCCAAAGAAAAGTCACTAAGCGGATACATCACAATATACTCAATACATCTATGCCAGCATCAAAAATAGAGACTGGGCTGGAATGCATATCAGTTACTCCTATTACACAGAGCTTTTTAAATTAGCAATATGTTAGCAGCATTTTATTTTGGTTTTATGTGGAAGATGCCTCCAGAAGTCACAAAATCTCAAAAGGATCTGAAAACCAGGGATAGCACCACTCCTCACTTCCTTTCATTTAGTAAAAATGGCTGCTATAATTGCTAAAAGAATGGCAATGAATTGCATAAGGTAAAAGATATTTAGATTCAATAAACATATTTTCCACATGAGAACATCTGAAATTAAACATCCATTTTCACAGCTGGAAATATTACTATAATGAAGATCCTTATGGGAGCGTTTTCTGCTGACTGAGGACTCAAAAACAAAAACAAAGAAAGAAGAAAATAGAGTATATATAAATCTCATCCAGACACAGGGGTTAGGATACTGGGATCAAGGAGCTGAACCTCATTTACTGATTATAATCCTGCAAAGAGCAGGCTGCAGAAGAGAAGGAAACAGGAATACTCCCACCATTTGCTAAGCAACCATCTTTATACAGCACAAACACTATGAGGATTAAAAGAAGGTGGATTGTGACAGGAAGCATGGACTGTAATCCTGCGGCCAGGGACTGGGTGTTTGTCTGGACAAGAGAAAAGACCACCAGTGTGGATAGACCTTCTACTGCCTAGAAAAATCTGCCTGAAAAGACAGTCATCCTTCATTCAATTTGACCAAGGCAGTTGTAAGACATGAAATAGTGGTGTGGCAACCTGACAACTTTTGCATGCATTTCTGCATCTGAAATAACCGTTCTGAATGACCTTTCCTATTTGCCTCTTCAGAGCAATCAGAGTTTGTTAACATCCAAGAAATATCAAACATACACCATGTTCTTAAATGTAAGGATATTAATAGACTAACAGCCAAACAGGAATGGTTTTCTAAACAAGGCCTCCAAAGTAATAAAATATAGAAAACTAGAGACGGTTACAGAGGACAGACCCAGCAACCTCAGTTCTGAAAGCAGTGCCAAGAGCAATACAGGGGACATTGACTCATGGAGAGCTGTTTAAACTACCAAGTAAACTACAGCATATCTGCATTACATTCTGGAGAAAAGCCAGACTCGGAGATTTTATCTTCTCCTTTTATGAAACTCATTAAAATGACTCTTGTGTAACCTCAGACAAAAAACTGAACAGTTTAGGAAATACACATCTCCACTGGCTAAACTGGTTGAAATAAGCTAAAAGCAGTCAACTTGTACATATGCCAGCTTCAGCCCCTTAGCCTGATTGTGTCTCTTGAGGTTCCCTTTAACCCAAGTTCATTTGACAAAGGCAAGGAAAAGTTGCTTCACCTGTAACAGATGTTCAAACAGTAAAATTCAGATTTGTCTCAGACTTTCAAAAGCATAACTTTTGAGAGTGTACTCCCAAATGCCCCTTTCCATACAAAAGTCTTTCTTAAGACTTTCAGAGTCTTAGCCTGAAGCATCTTATTTCAGTGTGTTACCAGTATCTGAGAACAAAGGACATTACAAAGTGGTTTATAATATTAACTGCAATGGTGACTACCATGAAAATCCCATACTTTTTGCATACAGCAAGAAGTCTGTAAAAGCCCAGTAAGAGGCACTGCACTGTAAAAAGGCTTTGGCTGTAGTATTTACACTTAAGGTTTATTTGGTTTGCAAATATTTCATGAGTCCATGAGTCAGTTCTGATTCCTTCAGATGTAGTCATTGGGTCATATGAACGTATTATACTATTTTCACAAATACCTGAAAATTACTTGAATAAAACAACACAAGCTATTATGCTTCTATGTGTTACAGTATTTGCAGTGTTGATCCAACAAAATCCATTTGCACATTTGCAAACTTCAGCACATTTTTCTCCAGCACTTATATTGTTATAATCATAAATTTACATTGTTCTCAAGATACTTCTAGCTATCAACTATATTTAATAGAGAAAAGAGAAAGACTTGTGTAATCAATACCGAGCTTTTAAAGCTAGTAAGGAAAATAGCTTGACAGCCTTCTTCATATACTCATTGTTTATGGGAGAATTATTTTCTTTCCTTGGTTAGGCTAAGTCTCTGAACATGTGCCTGAAATATCCAGCTTTGCCATGAATTGCATAAACCATTAATGGCAGAAGCCAAATCTGAAAGGAAGACTATTTGATGACAAAACAAAACGTGTATATTCATGGTTTAGTTCCACATCACTCTCTCTAACATAGGAGAAGAATGTCCACAAAGTCATTAATGTTTTCCATTTCAAATGTTGTTTTGGGTCTTACCACATAATTACTTAACTTCTTTTGGATATTAAAATCAAAATTTAAACACGTTAAACATAATCATCAAGTTCATATTAATTCCTTATTCTTCTGACACATGCAAAGTCTCAAATAAAGGAGGCAAGATTTACCCTTGCAAAACCTGTATTCTTTCATCCTCTCAGAGCATCATCTTCCAGTGTTCCCTCTGTTTTACCTACAGTTTCAAATAATTGTTGGTTCTAAAGGTAAGGATTTTTGGTATAAAATACTCTGAGTGAACCTTGGAATATTTTTCATTGCAAGAGCAGTGCTTACTACTACAGATCCCCTTCAGCAGCAGCAGTTTTAATTGAGAAGTAGCATTGGTTTTAACATTTACATTAAAATAATACTTCATGCTAAATTTCATTCAGAACTCTCAGAAGCTGCTTACCTCCTAACTCTGCTACTGCTTGCCAAATTACTAGTTTGACTGAACAACCCTCTTTTTGATATCCCAATTTTTCACATAGACTAGAGGGACAAAGCAGGTGATAAAGAAGATAGATACAGAAAATCGGTTTGCAATCACAGCAATTGCCTAAATTTTCTAACTCTATTTCCTAGCACCCTGTGATCCACTGGGCTTACCAAATCAGTCATGGGCTTGCCTTTTCCAATAAACTTAAGGTGGCACGTGATTCTTTCATTTGATTGTACAACATTAACCATTTTGTGAATTATTTGTAATGAGATCTTTCCTCTTAATGCCTGTCATTCCAGTTTACTGATTGCATTTGTTAAAGACTTTTGTGTGACTTTAGTGAATTTTCACATGTCACTATGTAGTCAAAATAATGCTTTGGAATGGGGCAAATGGTTTTTGAAACTTCTGTGTTTTGCTCCAGTTCCCTTTTAAAAGAATTTAAGTTACCTGAAATTGAGCAATCATGAATACAGGATCAAGTACCACCCTGTCATACCATTGCAATGCCTCTTTGAAACAGCACAGGTGTCAAATCAGGCTTCAGTGCCATAGAAGTGGGCTACTAAAAAAGGCAGACCAGATGGGAAAATCCTGACACAGAATCACCAAGTTCATAAAGAAGTGTGGATATATCAGTCAAAATCTGAGGTGTAAATTCAAAGGAAAGACAAAAATGCAATTTGGCTGATGGCTAATAGTCATTAACAAACTGCAAATAACAGAAGATAGACTACAATGTACGGTATGCAGTATCTATGCAGAGGAAATGAATAAAGATGACCCTATGAAGTGGACAGTCATATTCAGTGTTAAAAGCCACTTAAGTCACATCCTACTTTGTTTTGAAATGCAACCCACAGTTATGTAAAGCAAGACAGACTTAACCGTCATGTCATGATTGCATAAACATAAACTTATTTACAATAGCATAAATAAAGGAAGCAGCATGAAAAATATGTTGAAAATCTGACCAATGTTAGGCATTCCCCTCACACATGCCATTCCAATAATTTTGCTACTGTGGCAATCAGCAAACTTACATAGGGATAGATATGTCTAGAAATGGCTCCTTTCCATCAAAAATACTGAGTGTGCAAACAAAGCTTAGTTGTATATTGGCTCTGAGAAATGAGTCATATGGGTAATGAGACAACTTATAGGGTTGCAAGCATCTGGACTATACTTCTTTTGTGGATCCAAGTTCAGATAAGGTGACACCTGAGAAGAGGCAACGTGGTGTGTCCTTCTAAGGAGACACACTAACATGCTCTGCTATTTCATATATATATATATATTTGAAATGTCAAGAAGTACCACGAGGAGGAATGTTATTTTTCAGATCCTGAGTCTAGTACAACTAAATCAGTTAACATTTCACTCATGTAAGTCTTGGATTTTGAATTCTTTGGTAACTGGATGGAAAACTCAGTCCTTGCTCTGTCACCAGTACTAACAGAAGAGGCACATCTCTATACACCTTGATGATTTTAATCATTGCTCTGCACACTCACCCCACAAACATGAGGAAGGTTGCTTACCTGCACAGTATTATATCCAATTTTCTTATCCAGATCTGCCATGTCATGAAGTCTATTGGTAAAATAGTTGCACTTTAAGATCTGATCTACATATGTCTTGACATCAATAGAAACACAGGTACTAAAAGACACTACACAGCAGACCCTCCCAATACATTTAAACATCTACGAAATATGAGAAGAAACTCATGCAAGGACATAATTAAATAATTTTCTTCTTCTTACCCCTAATTCATATAATAATTTCAAATGTAGATTTTAATGTATGTATTTAAGAACAAAAATCTGCCCTATAAATTTTTTGGGTAGGTAAAGCTAACACAGCTGCATGATCGCAAGTGTTAGAATATATTTGTGCACTCAGCAACAACAAGTTAATCATATAGATTGGTTCCTGGCAAGGACATTAAAGCATACAGGCTTTCAATATTATTAAAGAGAGGAGACAGATCTGTTGCATGGTCGGAACATAGAGCTCCAAGCAATACAAGAATTCATGATGCTTAACTCTGTCAGTAAGACTTTTCCTGGGATGTCAAGTAAGAGTTTTAAGTTTAACTAGCATGTATGATTCTCAGAAAACAAAGAGTTTTAATGTACATAAATCCTGTGTTGTTCTTGGGGCAGAAAATTGTTGAAAAACACCAATTTTAAAAGCACTTGTTCATTACTCCCCCCTGAGAGCTGCAAGAGGATCAGTATTGTGTGCAACCTAGGAATACATCTGTAAGACTTACAGATTTTAACTTTGCAAAATTTCAGATGAAATTTCCAGGTTGCATTAGAAACCATTATAAATAAAATGAATAGGATTTTTTAATGCTATATCTATACTAGTAGAAGTGTATGTGCAGGTACTACCATGTTAGAATGGAAGAGGGTTAAGGACACTACCATATTGTATTTTGCTCACAAAATTACTATGTGTTCAATCTGCAAAGTATTAAAAAAAAATAAATAATAATTCTGTAATAAACTAGGCCAGAGGCAGGGATTTTCTAAAGGACATGAGAAAACAGTATGATAAATCTCATTGAACTCCAGCTCATTCAGGAGCTCACTTGAAATAAGCATAAAGGATTAATGCAAAAAGTATGATGATCTTGTTTTCTGAACCTCTAGCTTCAGCTGTGTAATTTGCATACATGCTGAACAGCCTTTTGCTGTTTGAACTATGTGAGATCTGTGAAATAAAAGACAGGGAGGAATATAAAATTATCTGTATTGACCAATCCTGGTTCAAAGAATATTAGTCCAGCTTTTCCTCTGGTAAAGATAGTAATCATAGGAAGGAAATCCTTATCAGCACTGGAAGAAGGGGTATCATTGTCCGCCAAACAGCAATGACATTACCCTATTCTTTTCTCTTCCTCATTAAAATTAACATTTCCAGAGAAGTGGAAGTCTGATTCAGGTTTTCTACTGATTTCTAATGACTAAAAAAGTCAGGAAATAAGAATGGTGATTAAAATAGTATCAACTTTTCATCTTTCTAGAGATGAGTGCAGTTATCCACTCGAGTAAGCACAATACTTCACTGCAGGACAATGTATGTCATGTGCACTATATATATTCATGTTGCTGTTACCCTCCCACTAAGTGACAGTTATTGCAGAAAATACAAAACCAGATGGGAATTTAAACCCACTCCTACGTTATGTTATGTTATGTTATGTTATGTTATGCTACGTTACGTTTTTTAGCTACATTACTTTTTCACAGTAAATACATAGACAGCAGAACACTGAAATAAACGGACAGCAGAACACTGAAATGGGCTTTAATGAGCAGTACCAGAAGCAAGTAGTTCTTTGTGAGGAAGAGTAAGCACTATTTTGACCAGTGAAGAAAGCAAACAGTTTTCAAGTTTTGTTTAGCCTAATTCTCACAGAATCATAAAGACTCTGAAAGTTAGTACTCAATTTCCATGCTCCAAAAGGTTTGAATGTTTATTCAGACTTCAGAATGATGCTGGCTTTATCAAAACTGAACTACTATTTGTCCTCCTAACAGACCTCAAACATGCCTCTTTCTAGCAGACAGTAGTATCTCCATTGTACCCTCTCTGGTCCCAAACATGCTATTTGCTTTATTCCAACATGCTCCTTTTACTCCTGACTGACTTTAAGGAATCTTTGTGCACTTAGAGCAGAGGAAAAGTGCTCAATTTGTATCACCTAATTCTCCCTGTATTACCCTTGTTAGACGCTGGAGGAAATAACCTTTTCTTCTCAAAGCAAAGCATCTTGCAGTTCATTTAATACTCATTACTAGTACTCAAACTAGCTATGCCCTTAAGGCCTGAAAAAATGCCATCTTCAGTCATCTACATGTCAACAGCAAGAGAAAGACTAGAAGGTCTTTTCTTTTTCCCTTGCAAGGCATATCAAAATAAAAATGAGTGACTTCTAGCAGATTTGTTAACACTCTTCAGATACCTGGCACATGAGACATGTTTGTTAAATGGACTTTACAAAGGTTTAAGGGTGTAATGATAGGAATTTAAGTGCAGGAAGAAGTTTCAGTATTTAAAGGGAGGCTACAAAGAAGACAAGACTCCCTTTTTACAAGGGGTTACATGGAAAAGATGAGGGGTGACGGGCACAAGATAATTCTGGGAGATTTTAACTAGACACAAGAGGAAAATTTTTCACAATGAGACCAATCAGCCATTGGAATAATCACCCCAGGGAAGTGCCAGACTCCACAGCATTGGACACTGTTAATATTTGGCTGGACAGGGTCCTGGGATATCTAGTCTAGGTCATGCTTTGCCTAGAAAGGTTGGATCAAATGATCCTTGAGGTCTCTTCCAACATGGTATTCTGTAATTCTATCGTTATAAACACTTCTAGCTGTCTTAAAACATGGATCTTGGTTACTCTAACATCTGTATTCTGTGGCAGTCCTTATCCCAAATAGTTAAAATTCTGGATTTTGTTGTCATTTTACAGCGGTCAGATAGATATGCTGTCACCATTACTAACTGCTGAAATTTTCCTTCAACACAGGAAGCTGTTTTCCATAACATGGTTTTTGGTTTAGGACACTTCAACTTAATTTGAACAATACTTTGCTTGAAAGACATAGGATCTGTAAGATATCTGACAGTGAAAAGCATTAATATTATCAGTATTGACTGATTCTACTTCAAAGAACAATAGTTCAGCTTTCATCTGGTGGAGACAAGTATAGGAATTGACAGATAATGGCAGATAATACTGCTGATGCTGTTAAGTATGCATATGACATTTTAAAAAAGCCTGGAAGTTTCATTTCTCACAAGTTGCGCTCTCCAAACAACTAGCATATAAAGATATTTTTGGCAGCCAGTAAACTTTCCATCTTGAATACCAATACCATGTATCAGTGAAAAGTAAACATACCCTGATTTACACTCTCAAACAAAGGAACTGAGTTAATATGCTGGTCAATCAAACAGAAACCCTTAATCTCTACAGAAATTAACACATATCATACCATAGCAAAGACTGTTTCTGATAGACATGTCATCTTTAAGAGTGGAGATCTCAATTTGTCAATATTCCAATGCACACCTCATGAAATCTATTAGGTGGGCAGATGAGGTCTGTGAGCAATGTTCCTTTTAAGAGAACAGAGATATATAGGAATTGACTTTGCAGCTGATGGAAATTGTTTGGGGAATCCTTCTAGTAATGCCATTGATTTCTCTTTCAGGATTTCATTTTATGAACATGATTTAGCCAGCTGAACTTTCCACACCCTGGTTTCTCTTTTGCTGTCCTACCAAATAATGGTGTATTAGTTGAATTGTGGGGTTTTTTAAAGCGTGAATTTCTATGCATTTATAAAATGCTTAAAACAACAAAACCCTATTCTATTGTAGGCTTTTGAAGGACCGAACCCAGAAGATACATACAGATTGCAACAGCTTTCAAAATACCTGTAAAAAAAGGTACAACATGTTCTTGGGTGGTCAGCTTAAGATACTTAAGTCAACTTTTCATCCAACTTAAATGCTAACTCAAGAACTTTTGAAAAAGGGTAAACTGAAGCACACAAATTTAAAAAAAAAAATAAAAATCCACATTGCAATGTAGTCAAGGTAATTCCACACGTTTTATGTCACCTACTAATGTGACACATGAGTTTTGGTAGCTTTTTTATTCTAAATATATACCTCACATACTGAGGTGTATCATATATTTGGATTATACAATCTTAAAAATCACTCCACACCCAAACTAAACTAATCAACCATGGACGACTCAAAACTCCTTTGACTCCATTAGAGACAGCAGGCATGAGAGGAAATGTGATGTCCCAAGTGATCTGAGAGAACTGTATACTCTGGACTGACAGGCCACTTTATTTCAAACTTCATGAAGACACAAATCTGTTCCAACAGTTTAGTATTAAGGCTTCCTGTAACAGCTTGTATTTACAAACTAGATGACATTAAATTCCGTGAAAGAATGTGGAGTATACAACAGCATGAAAATACAAATATTTATCATTTACTTTAAATTATAAGGCCAAGATTCCAAGAAAAGGCTGGTATGGAAGTCAGAGAAATATGGGTGTCTGTAAAGGTCTAAATTTTAAGGGGGCTTGTTCTGTATGCATTCTTCCAAAAGTACTCTGTAGTCTCCAAAACAGGAGGCTAATTTTGGACAGAGCCTTGGGTGGCATGGTTTAGTGTGAGACATTCCTGCCCATGGCAGAAGGGTTGGAACTAGATGATCTTAAGGTCCTTTCCAACCCAAACCATTCTATGATTCTATGATTCTAATATACTCTGAATGTGAAAAATAATAGTCAAGCGCTTTTATCACTGTGAAGCCATAGAAAATGGAAGCAATAAAATCAAACATATCATACAGTCACACACACTGCCCTCAGGGCACTTCAATGCTCACGTGATTTCACTGAAGATACCTGTAAGTAAGAACCCTGGAATGGAACTCATGAGACTTCCCTTTACATGCTGGTTTACCACTGACCTATAAGTGATATCATTTAAACTTTTGGTGCATCCTGCTGCAGCTAAACCATTTATTCATACTATCCAGAAAACCAAATGCCATTTACATCTGGTATCCCACACAAATGTAGTATTTTTATCAAGGTTTTTAGTCTAGACCATGTGATCCGGGCATGGGAGATCATAGAACTATATGATCATAGACCAGTTTCATAGAACTATATGATCATAGACTGGTTTGTGTTAGAAGGGACCTTCAAGATCATCTAGTTCCAACTCCACTGCCATGGGCAAGAACACCTTCCCAGGTTGCTCAAAACCCCATCCAACCTGGCGTTTATGATGACTCCAGCTGGCAGCAAGGATTATACAACTCCTTAGTTATACCAGTCTCTTCTATGGCTTGCTTTCCATCACTCACATATGCTCAGGAGCAGCAAAAGTAGCAAGCTGATCTCTCCTGAAGTTTAAAGTGTGTATGCCAGTTTTATGGACATGGGTTTCATTTTGTCTCTTGTTCTTAAAAAAGGGCAAAACAAGAGCAGACTTGCTAACTAGGAAAGATTTAGTTATTTCAGTTTTTGCTTAATGAGAACAGCTAATAAAATACTACTTTTAGTTCTATTATTAGTGGCAGAAATTTTTAATAGATTGACCAGAAACCAGGCTGAATCTTGGATGACGTTTTTCCCGGTTAATCTCTAGGGGCTGAAAATAGTTGGCTATCTTCATCACAGAAAAAGTAATAAATGGAGCCCCTATTGACCAAAATCACCACAGGAAAGTATTTGGCAGCTGTGATGATTAGTGCTGCTTACTCCTACTAATGTATTCTTCTAATCAAAGCTCTTACTATTACAACTAATAATTCTGGAAAATTATTAGCATACACCACCACTATCTTCACATTTCCCAACTGCATCATTGATAGCTAGAAATACAGCCGTTTGAAGGTTACAAACTGTGACGTCAGTGGAACTATGAGGGTGTAGCTAGGGACAGATTTTGACTCACTGTTTGTAAATGATCAGTCTAATGACCAGTCCCATACTGAGCTACTTCATCACTGTAGAAGATGTTTACCATTTTTTCTAGAAAAGTCTAAAATTATTTAAGCAAAATTCATGAATTAGTAACAAAAATGCAATGCTGCTCTCTTCCTATAATGCACTGAAAAGTTTTCAAACATAGAGTAACAAGCACAATTCCGGTAGTACCATAATATCTCCTCAGAATTACTGTCAGCTGTCAAGATTGCACAGTCCTGGACTATATCTCTGCTTATCGGAAACAATAAGCAGATATAACTGGTTGATTTGTTTTTTAAACACCTGAAAGTTAAAAAGGTTAGTTATTTATATACTGTTATCACAAGTTTTCACTGAGTTCATGAAGTAATTTAAGACTGCGGACAGTGTGATAATTTCTTTAGTCTACCTGTGAATACTGGTTTCTCACTGAAATACTATTTGGGAACTGGATATTATAGCAAAAACTTTGGGATTCCTGAGTTTTCAGCTCAGGGAGCAATGTGAGCCCTACCTCTATTTTAGTAGTTACAAAACAGCAGCACTATGCCTACTTCACAAAACTACACTGGTGATCCCCTCACTCTTGTAGTCACTCTCTACTAGGAATAAATTGGTGGCTCACATACCCAAATCAGCTAGGAAAGAAGACATAGTGAAGGATACCCTTCCTTTTTGCCCCCATCCTTGTGAAGTGACACAAGATGACATTCACAACATCACACAGCAGTCAGACAAGAAAACAATCTATGTGAACATAGTAGCAATCAGTCTGAAGAGAAGGGAGGCAAAAAACCAGGAGAGATGGACGGAGCTAATGAAAGGCGAGTTGGGTTAACGGTCTTTGCTCTGGGCATGCCTCTGACAGTACAAGGATATCTTTGTGGGAGTATATCTTGTGTTGCTCAGGAAGATTGCCTACAATGAGATAACTGGGGAAAAAAGTCGAACATGGTAAGATAACTGCTCATAGGACAGGAAATAGGAAGAAAATGGACAAGTCATCAACACCTTTCACATAAAAACCAGCACCCACTGGCATCTATCTTAGGAACACATCCTACTGTAAATATGACATCCTACAGTAAATATGACTAATTCAAAGTCCTCCATCACTCAGATACTTTGCTCATACTACCTCATTTTTCTTTTTCAGGGTTGCTGATTTAATGAAGAGCTTCCTGCACTATAAAGTCAACAAGCAATTTTATGACATACCTCCCAAACAAAGTATGTCACATATACTTCAACAAACAGAATGGCAGGAGCACATAGAGCTTGACTAATTTCAGCACTGGGATACAAAAATTATGTAGCACAAGGAAACATGCGTATTTTAGGTGAAAACTTAACTTGCTACAATACCTTTATGCCTGGGAGCTGGATTAGTGCAACACTGGGTTGGCACTTCAGCAGGCAGCAGGATAGTACTGCTCAAAAGAGCTGTTTGTGGGCCTTGGCATAAAATACATGCTCTACAGATTGGAGAAAGTGGTGCAGCTCACAGAAAAGCAACTTGGATGCCTGTGAAACAGAGGTTTGAGTAGGGTTCACACTTTTGAATCTGTGTACTGGACAATATGTGGCACTGGAACTTGTGTAGACAAATCACAAGAAGTTGTGGCAGCTTTAGGTCCACTTGCCCCCAAGGGGCTCCAAGCCTAACAATGCCTACTTGAATGAAAACTATATGCCCCTGCATCTCTACTAGATGTAGCTAAATTAGCAAGTGAAAAGCTGCCGTAGGAATACTTATGCCAACTGCATTTCCCATCTGGATTACAGGAAATTTCAGATACAGTTTGCAAAGAGTTTATATTAAGGCATAAAAATCAGTAACATCATCCAAAATCAACTTTCACTGGTAGTTAGCTCTCTTGAGGTGCTGTCCTAAAGTAACCATGTTTTTTAATGTGTGTCAAATCTAGCAAGAACTGGACGTGATGGATGACAGCTATATGTCTTTCTTCAGAAGCCTGCTTGTTTTAATATTTTTCACAATATGCCTCAATCTTCCTATATTTGAATGGTCACTTTCATTATTCAGCTACTAATTAAATGATTTTAAGAATTGTTTTGTTTTCTATTTTATTAAAAAAAAATACTCAAAGGCAGCCCAAAAATTATTCTTTCCTTTCTACGCAAGTATCTTAGTTTATTTCAGCTGTGTTTACAGTCATACTTCTTGTCAGTATCAGTTCTAGTTTACAAGATAAGCTAACAATGACTTTGAACTCCACAGGGAATTCACCCCACCGCACTGGAGTATTCCTTATCATACTTCCAAAATCTTTAAAAACTAAACAACCCCCTCTTGTTTACACAGAATGGGTTCAAATATGATGTGGCCAAATGTCCATGCAATGTCAGGCAGCAGGACGTACTGCTGAGTTCTTTTCTGTTGCAGACTAGCAGTGAGAGCACACAGGGCATTTTACTAAGAAATTTGTACTGCTAGCATTGCCTGACACATATCCCTTTGCAAATTTTGCCTCATTTGAAAGGGTGAAGATAAACAGTTTCCATAATAGGACAGAATAGAATATGTTGCGCATCTTGCTTTTTAATGTGACACCAAGTAATGACATCTCTTGCTTTATACTACTTCCAAACATATTACAGAAACCCCTCCCTTTGCATGTCTTTGGAGTAAGCCAGCATTTCTTCCCTGTGAGGACGTGATGTCATTTTACCCCGTGACTCTTACATGTCACATATCTTCCAGAATGAGTTTGAGAAAGATAAACTTCTTTCATTTATTGCCACTTCATTGTCACTTGTGTGGCAATACCTAGCTATGCCTTACTTGCCAGTGAGAGCTGTTTTATTGATTGTTTTTATTGGAACTCCAAGAAAAGACACTTCCTCCCGAACAGATCCCACTGGCAATAGGTGTAGTTCCTATCCTACCAGTCCAGTGAATAAAAAGATGAGCTGTAGTGTTTCTCCACGGAACTGTTTTTACATCTTTTCAAGGTGTGACAGATGTTTTTGGTCTTTACGGACTAATACTTTGGGGACCACTCTGCTACTTTGTGAGGGGAGCAGCTGCATGAAAGTAATTGTTTTTCTGAGAAGGGTTTCCTGAAAAGATTTTTGTGAAAGAAGTAAATGCTTTTTTCTTGAAATAAATCCAATATATTTAACATGCAGAGAGAATAATTCATTTTACCAGTAGAAAGAACTGAAGTGAACTACCATTTCACAGTGTGAAGCTCATTCCTGCCTGGTCACCTCCAAAAATGAACAAGTTTCAGGACATATGTCACCTAGCTTTTGTAAGGTCAAAACTATCAACTCTTCTTTCTCATATTTTGAAACAATGTTCATAAGCATTTAAAAATGGAACTTGGAAACACAGCTCATTTCTGCCAAGTTAGAGAAAAAGAGTCAAAATTGGACTCTCATTTCTGACATCTTATTTTGAAACAAGGACAATGAAGAGGAACTCGATTTGCATGAAGTTCCATTACAGACAACAAACTTGTCTTTCAACATCATCCATTCTAAATTATTTGACTTTTTACCCACAAACAATCAACGGATTATGAATTCTTCAGGAATATCCTGATCAAGTTAATCACACCTCAGTAGGGAGCTTGACCCAAATTACTTTCTTTCATAGCTGCTGTCATATGCCTACCCCTCATTCATGTTCAGTATCTTCCTAGCAATCCATAGGAACTCAAAAATGTAGTAGGGAAGTGCACTAAGTGATACAATAAATGTCTGTAATGGTAAAGGTATGGTTGTTCCCAGAAGCTTCGAGAAAATTAATGCTCCCTGTCTTTGCTATCTGTGGTACTCCAGATAATTGCTGATGGGTACAGATACCGAGTACCCAGTGGCCCTGAAAATCACTTTTCTCCTTCCCTGAAGTCTAAGGAAGAGATGGAGGGAAGACGGTTGAACTTTGCTTCCATTTCTTTGTCTGCTCTGTATGTTTTCACATTGCTAGGTGTCAAAAGTGTGGAGGGTTTGTGAGTTTTTTTGAGGCAGCTGGAAACAGAATGAGGACTTGTAGTAGATAATAACCCAGCCTTCTTCAGGCAGCAGAGTGGGAAACCTCTGGCTTAAAATTCAAGCACTAGAATAGAAGGCAAGTCCCTGTCTCACGCTTTACCCTGACTGCCTATGACCTCAAAAACCTTATTTTCTTCATGCATTTATAGATGAGAAGTGAAGACAAATAAATGACTGAGGCAGTCAGGTAAGATGCTTCTATATGAGCATCTTCAGCCAGATGACAAATAATACGGATGACAGAGGTCTACATCCAGTGACTGTGCCTACTGCCACATAAACCAGAAAGAAATCTCATGACTAGAAAGGGAACTGTGAAAATGTAATGATGTTACTCACCTGTTTGCACCTGCAAACAGCCTCAGTTTGCTACTTTCAGAGATGGAGCTGACAATCACTTCCCACAAGGGTGAACCACTGGGGAAGAATCTGCTAGCAGAACTTTGTTTGCTACAGGAAAGAAACAAATGAAGACAAATACTTTCCCAGGAAGTGAAAGAAACAGAAACTTCCTGCTGCCACTAAACATGGTGTTCTTGTTTATGTATTGGAGAGAAATGGGGAAGTTGCCCAGATATACCTGAAAAGACCTTTGGGTAATAGACATGCTTCTCCTCAGTATTTGACCTTCAGTCTCTTAACTCCACAAAGGTGTGTGTACCCTTTCAAAACTCAGGGAATGCTCACAAACCATAAGCACTCACACATGTTTGAATCCTCAATCAGTAAAAACCCCATATTAGCCATTTTATCTTCAACATGAAGTTCCAAGGAGAGGATGAAACAAGCCTGCCCTTTCAATTCTTAGTCAGATACACAATGGTTTCCCCTGTTCATGATCCCCTGAAGTTCAGAAATAGCAGTGTGCAGGAAGCAGCAACAAATCCTATTCGTGAGCCAGGTTTAGTACAGGAAGGGACAATGCCTTTTGTTTGCTCAATGATTTTTCACTTACACACTGTAAAAAAAAAAAATCCCTAAAGCTAAAGTTGGAAGGAATACAAGCTGCCTACTTACTTGGCAATATAAGACCTTTCCAGTAGATCTTCAACTACTAACCCTTCCCCATGACTTGAAATGAGTAACTGCATGATAACCATATCTTCACAGTTCTCCAAAGGCTAGGAAAGATGTAGTCAAGTCATTAAATCCCAAAATAACAATGTTACTATTTTATTCAGTTCTCTTTTGCTATTCCCCAAGAGCAGAATTTGTCGGGAAGCCAGAGTGCTTCCAGAGGGACTGCATTGTCTGACCCCACAACTCTTGCCAACTAGCCCAACTGATCACCTGCACTCTGAGCTCCTGCACTATGGCAATACAGGGATAAAATACCAGCATTTCTGACTGAAGAGCTTTTTAAAGTTCTTAATTTTCTGCACTGTGTGAGTTTTCAGCCCTACAAAATGAGAGCCTGCAAAAACCCACCTACAAATACACCTACAAAACCCCACCATGCTCACAAACAGGTTGCTTGGCTTTTATAGCTGTTCACAGAGCTACAGACAGAAAATGAGCTAGCTGAAGAAATAGCCTAAAAGCAACACATAATCCAAGCATAATAATAATAGAAAAATTGAATTAAAGCCTACTTAATTTAGGATGGGCTAACATGAAATACATTTGTGCATGTTTGCAGAGTACAAATACCAAAAATTATTTGTTTGGGTTTTTTTTAATATAAATAGACACTAATATACACAAAAGGAGTACACAGATATGGTAACTGAATATGATGGGATCAATTTCTTTTGTTGTTGTAAGCTTTTTAAAATGTCAGAATGTAGACAGCCTAAATCACCACATCAGAGGAGGAGAGAGAAGCCACCGAGAAAAGTGCTGCAACAGGCAGGATATGACAGATGAAGGCATCAGTAAGGATTCTGTTCAAAATGGAGTTATGGTCAAGTAGTGAACAGCATAGGCAGGCTGCTATGTGGGTGAACTGTAACATGAAGGGATACCAGGAATCTCATAATGATCGGCAGTTCGGGCCCAATAGATAGTTAGAAGTGGCACTCTATATTATGTTGCCAGCAGTTGGTCTCAAACAAGGCCACAGACTTAGAAAGCTCCTCTTACTAACTGCATATGATTAAACTGCTTTGCCTATATTATCCCCATTCCTCATTTCTTCAGAAGTGTTTCAACATATTTCTAGTCCATAGCCCTGCATTTAGAACCTTATTTTTCACTGACCATTTCCTTCTCCTCCCCTTTGCTTGACTAAGTGACCCAGCCCTTCCTCTAGCTTTCTATCCTGAGGTAGCATCCAGGCTCCCTCACTTCCTTCATAATCAAGTGGAAAATTTTATTTTGGAGGGTGTAGGAAAGATAAAGGAAGGGGAAGGGAAGAGACCAGGATTAACCGATATGCTGTGAGTGATCAGTGTGTTCTTTACATGACACAAAATGAACTTCTTGATCGTGTTTCAGGGTGAAATCTTGCCACCGTTTCTCACATTGAGTAATATCCTATTCCTCACTCTGATGGAATTATTTACTCCTTTATGAACAAAGAAGGGTGGACCTACGAGCCAAATTCCAGCAGGTACTCAGAGTTGGTTCTATTTTGCTCAGGAAACTGAATTTTGCACAGTTATGTCCCTTTCTCTGCCATAGAAGCTACTGCATCATCCTAGGTGAACCTACATCTAATGGTTAAACATAGAATCATATAATCATAGAATAGTTAGGATTGGAAAGGACCTTAAGATCATCTAGTTCCAACCCCCTGCCATAAGCAGGGACACCCCACCCTAAGCCACTTTCAAGCTGTTCCTCAAGGGTTGTATAAGCATTATTGAAGAAATACAGAACTATTTGTGACCCTGTTACTTTGACACATCCCTAAGATCTGATACTGGAATTTGGGGCTTGCAGAGAACTCTAGATCCCGTACAGGCTGTGGCTGGAATCACCAGTTTCCTAAGTAAACAATGTTTGCATATGTCATGGAGTGGGGGGAGACTCTTAGCAAGCAAAGTCTGTTAGGTAAGGATGAAGAACGAAGCAGGGAATTAGGAGCTGCAGATCGTTAAGTGGTCTTGTGGTAGCTGCATACCTACTGTTACATAAAGAGGTAACAAGACTGTTACACAAGACCCTGCTTTTCCAGATGAAGGGGACCTGTGAGGTATGGAACCTTTGTGTTAGAGGAGTTGGAAATGCAGAGTCAACTGTGTCCTGGCTCTCAGGTTTGTAGACTACCCTGGTAAAACCTGGTGAAATCCAAAATGTTAAGATGAGAAACAATTCTGTTCTCAACATTAATGAAGGTACTCACGTGTTGACAAAATCCACTTACATCCACCTGCTTACTGTGCTACCTAACATTTAATATGCTCCATAACTCCAGAAATCAGTTAACCATTACATATAATTTGCAGAGGTTAACTAAGTGGTCCAAAATGCTTCTTCCTGCTGCAGAATCAAACCACTTATATGTAGCTAGTAATGATTTTAACAATAATGTGAGCAGGTCCAAAACAAGTGTTACTTAGAGTCCTACTAAAATTTCACTAAAATTAAGACAAAGGCAGTTAGTAACTATTGCATAGTTACAAAAAATCAGGAAAATGGGGTTTGGACTAGATGATCTCTAGAGGTCTCCTCCAACCCAATGATCCTGTAATAAGGTTTTTGTGAACAGTTAAGCATGAAAAAGACTGAACTTCTAAGCACTATGTCATTAACTTACATACAGGATCACAGCACTTACAATGCTTGTTGGACCACTCCAGACTTGAACCTGTGATCTTTCACAGCAGCACCTTGCATTACTTTAGTATTGCTTTAGCAAATTGCCTTTATCTTGATTTGCAAGGGTTTTTTCCCCACCTTCTTTTCTACCACCCAGTCCTGTTGAGGGGCAGAGTGATAGAGCAGCTTGGTGGGCACATGGCATCCAGGCAAGGTAAACCAATCACGTTTGTAAATCATATACCAAGGTTTTCTCCAACAAACCTTCACATAAATTAGTGTATGGATGAATGACATTAGACATCTGTTTTTTGCAAATTGTAAAGTTGGGATTTTTTATATATATAAACCAATGGGATTTAAAGGAAAAAAAACCCAACAAAACAATGACCCAAAACCAAAACAGAACTGGAAACCTATTGAGTAGCTGAGTAGAGAAGAATTTTGTGCTGGACATGTGAAAGCCAGTATGAAAGATCACATGTATGGTGCATCTTCAGTTTAAACTTTGCTGAGGTTTGCTCAATTCTGATCCATAAATTAAGACTTTGTTTAGAAAAGGCTGTTCTGAGTCACTGTGCACATCTACCGGATCATGAGTCCTGAGAGGAAATGTACTGCAGATCAGCGCATCCCTTCAGCTGCATAACTGAACTAACTGGAAAGGTTCAGACAGATTACAGTAATGGTGTCTGCCTGAAAGACGGTTTCCAATTGGGATAAAGCATGGGATTGCAAAACTGTGGGTGCCGAGACTGGCACGTTCAGTAGTGCCCACAGAAAGGCTGTGCATCTAAGTTGTGGCACTCATCTTTCCAATATGCTTAGAGGATGGTGACCAGCTCAGTGCAGGAAAAAGGCAAAAGCTTAGAGGAAAGGAGAATTAATCTCCCAAAGAAGTAAGTGGGGGAAAGTTGTAATTGTCCCTGTCTGGAATCTGGGATGTTGCGGTTATTATCCCTGTTCTCGTCAATAGTGCAACGAATTTCCAGTGGCCACAAACAATCAGGACTTCAGTTTTATATTCCACACTCTAGAAACACATTTGGACACTGGCTCGACAGTGACTCAGTGGGCAAGGTGCCGCTTACTGAATCACAAATACCACTTCCTGCGGGACTCTTTCTGCCTGCAGTTTTTTGAAGGAGTGCTTGGCTGGTTAGCTGAGAATCAACCTCACATGTTCAGACAACAAAGTTGCAGAACAAATGCAGTTTGCTTAGCACTTGAACAAAAATACACTATTCCATCCCACAGAGTTTGAAGGAGGCTATTCAAATGCAGTAGCATTTCATACACATTATCTGATATTATTTGTCTTAGGAAGATAAAGCAATTTTTTTCAAATAAAAGAGCAGAAAGCATGTCTGTCTTTATGCTTTTCTTGCTTTGTGTCCTTCTTCAATGGCACTGCAAAACATGTCTTCATCACAGAAGTGTATCTTGTTGAAGAGGATAATTTTTCCTTACCAGGAAGTCATGATACCTAGAACTTTCCGAGAGGGTTGGATTTCTGTATCTTAGGATATACAACACTTTTAGGAACAGGCAAAAGCAAAACAAGCAACTCTTAGGTCACTGTAATATTACACATTTTAAAAACAAGTCCTAGTGGGGGAATTCTACATGGTACTATTATCAGAAATTACACATGTAATTTCATGTGTATATTGCACATGACTGTTCCAGCTCATTAATTTATTGCTAGGTCTCTGGTCAATAATGCTGGTAAATATACTTATCTTTACGACATGCAAAAGAAAGACAGCAGCCTTTTCCTCTTGTGATAAGAGTGTTGGTTGCAAGTAGCTAAATGGTTAATAATGAGCGACGGTCAGCGAGTTTATCATGAGGTCATACTTGCTTGCCAGTGCTAACCACTTCTTCAGCTGCACAAGGGATAGCAGAGCTGTTTCTGCAACCCAGCCAAGCCTAGGCTTTCTCTTACAGTTTTGTGACTCTCCTGCTACGATTTCCATTAACAAAAGTTTTGGCAAGTCGTGCTTATAAAAATGTTTGTCAAGTACTAGGACTATGCTTGAAATAAAGCTGTAATCAGAAGTAATGGATGCTTCTGTTTAGATTTCTCATTGTTAGCCCAGCTGTAACTATTCTCATTTGAGAGCTTATTTAAAATACTTTAGACTACTTGCATGCCTGCCAAAGAAGCCAATGTTCCACACATCAAGTATCTGCTTTAATGGGTAGCAAGTCTCTTCTCATTCTAAGAGTGACCAAAGATTTTACTCTGGAGGTTCAATTAGCTAGATTTTGGAAGAATTTTGTCCAAAAGGAGAATAGTGCTATGAGAAGACAACTGTATAAGCCTAATCGTGAGCTGCTAATATATTTCCTTCTTTAGTGCACAAGAAACAAGGACATTATTTTGCTGGTAGAGTAACACCACTGACTTCTTAGTCCATATTTGAATGATGAAAACCAGAACTACCAGCAAGCTTGAAAATCCAAATCAGAAATTCTCAGATGACATAAGGCAGGCTGCCTATGTGCCAGGCACAAAGATCTCAACCATACCTTTGGCAGTGGATATCATTTTTAGCTTATAAAGGCAGCCCAAATAGATCCCTAGCATTCACAATATACCTATATACTCAAAACTTCAGTTTCAA
Organism: Agapornis roseicollis; assembly: GCA_002631895.1. NCBI lineage: Eukaryota > Metazoa > Chordata > Aves > Psittaciformes > Psittacidae > Agapornis > Agapornis roseicollis. The sequence goes on from NDXB01000027.1 coordinate 376,325, forward strand.
TGTAAGTTACTGTAGAATTTCCTATACCACAGTGCAACATGCTGCTGCAGAAAAGTAACCAGCTGTGGAATATATGTTTCAGCAGAGGTAAGATGGGAATAATACTGTACAAAAATCTCATGAGTTCACTGTTTCCTTCAGCTAATGCAGTCAGATCTGCTATTTCAAGGCTTTGGAACAGAGTATCAGATAAGGACAGACTCCTACTGTTAATCATCTGCTTAAAAGCAGCTCTTATAAGCAATAAACACTGCTATTTTGTAAAGAAGAAAAATGAAAACACAACATTGACTTCTAGCTAGTCAGCTTTCTGGCTCCTTCTCTTCCTATGACTGCTATAATTACTATTGCTTCATGTCAGGGTTCAGAGAACTATGTGTCTAAGCAAAGGTGCCTCAGTGCTCCTGAAGAGTCACAGCTCCTGGGACTCTGCTGGCTCTAATAGCACTGGTCCACCTAATATCTGAAGAAATCCTCTCCTAATGTGAAAGTCACACCAGGTATTTAGATATCTATTCTTATTTTCACTTTAATGAAATTGCTGGAGAATTTCCATGTGATTTATTAATAACCAAAACATCGTAATACTTTTGCCTTTTGAAATCTGTACTACATACCTCTTAGAAGTTACACTTATATTTTTTATAGTTTTTTGAAGATACTTAAGGTAAACTTTGCCTGTATGTCTAGTCTCAAGTTACTTACACAAACTGTTTCAAGTTTCAATGCTTCATATATACTTGCACAGACTGGAATGTCACACGCTCAAACTGTGGTTTCCCTGTGTTCCTTAAATGATTTTGTCTTTCCTGTTTTTCAGTATTTTCTCATTTTTTTGAGGAATTGGTTTTCTCAGTACTTAACACAGGAAGAGAGAAAAACATCAAGCATACCTGTAGAAGGCAATGCAGAGAAACATAGAGGTTGAAGTGTGCCAAATCATATTGCTCCAGAACTGAGAGCTGTGAAATGGCAACTGTGCAGCGCTGTCAGTTTAATGAACCTCACTTTCAGGAATTCTCATGTTAATGTAACAACATGCTTTGAGGACCAAAGTTTGGCACCGAATACTACAGTGAAATCACCCACTAATATATTAGCAGACTGTCAGTGACAAGATAAATTCCTTTTTCAGTATGAATCACACAGTGGGAAGAATGAAATGCAGAGGAATAGCGTTAATAAGCTATTCCTGAAGAAAGCAAGTGACCTAGTAGCCTACATTGCCTTTATTGGAATTCAGCTTGAAAATCAGCACTCTTATGGGCTTCATTTCCTGGTTCAGAATGCCTGAAGTAGGTATTTGATGTCCTTATGTGCCATGACAGCATGCCTAAAACTATCTAACAGGTACATGAGCTCATGCTTTTGTAGAATCATTGGACAACTGACATACAGCACCTGAGCTAGAAATACCCGGAAAGGGTTGGGAAACCAGCCCTTACCATACCAAGTTATCTGCTAACAGCAGGAGAGTAACAAAAGAGCCAGCAGCAGTAGCACCCACTTTTTGCAGTTACCCTGAAAGGAAAGATTTGGATTCCAATGTCTTGGCAGCCTAATGAATGAGTTTCTAGCTTTTACAGTGAAGAGGGTGGCCTAGAGCAGGAGCCACCCTCCATCTTTTTCTGATGAGAATGATGCCTTGCAGAGAGAGAAATGGGAGCTCTATGAGGCCCAAGAGACAGTGAGTAACTAGGTAGCTTTCCAGGAAAAGCTGTTCCATTGGAACAGATGTTCTACAGTGGGCTTTTTGTATAATTCTGTGGCTACAAGAAAACAGCAATGAGTTATTATGGGCCAAACACTGATCCCCGTTACACCAGTGTAAACATGTTATGGAGTAACCAAGTTTGTAGATGTGTATTTCAGAAGAGGGTTTGGGCCTCTCATTTAGGTATTTTGGTACCCAGACCTATTCCATTGAAGTGAACAGAAGATAAGCATGTCCCTACGCTAGTTTCCTTTTAATAATATTCACTGCAGCATAAAGTAGTTTCAAGTAATAGTCAGTACAGCATAATACAGTAGCCTAGGATTTGTCCTGACATTCCTTACTCCCACTGAGTAATGCTTATTCATAGATGTAGTTCCATATAACGAATTGTGTTACACCACCATATTAGAAATTTCCATTCATCTCAGGAGAATTCACATAGGCTGGCAAAAGCTTTCCTACTGGACTACAACATGAGTGCTCATCACCAGGTGCCAGGAGGGAAAATCCCATTCTTTCCTATAGTCCATCTTACTTTAACAATATCCCATACTTTATGCCACTTGCAACTCCTTCCCACGTTGATCACTTCAGCACTCACCATGTACAAACTTAACAGCACCGTTTGTCCTCCAGACCCAGTTTAAGCTTTCTCCAGCCTTCCACTGTTGTTTGCATGAAGTGGAAGCTATTCTCATAAGAACTGTTTGGAAGTAGAGCTCTGTCCTCATTCTCCTGGGTTGCGGAGCTACTTTTACACATCATTGGTTATGTTCCACAGCTCTCTCCTTCACTGCCTCTCTTCACAATATTCTGACTCAACATATCTTGCCTTGAAATGACTCTCTTGGTTTCCTTTTTTCCTTCATTTTATGTCTCATTTGGAAACACAAACTAATTTGCCATCTTTATGTGTGTGATGTTACACCTGTACTGTAAACCTCCCTCACTCTGTCAAAGAGTATTATCTACACATCTCTCTGGTATCACCTTTCTCAAAACCTTTCACAAGATGTATATCAACTGAACTGTAACAGCTCCATCTTTCCTAGTCTTTTTGGACTGATCCCACTGTTTTCTACTGTCAGTGAAAGCAATGGAACTTTTCTGCCTGCCAGGAGCTTTAACAAACATAATTCCACTTCTCTTGTCTACACTCAGAAAAACTCCTGTAAAAGCTTCTCATGGAGTTCTCTTTGATCAAGTCATCCCTTATCATCTGCCTGTTCTGCACTGAGTCAAATATACATAACTTGTTTTTACTCTCAGAGCTCTTCATGACCTGTGCCCTCTAGCCCTGTCCTCCAACATTCATCCTTTAGACTCCTGAATAAACTGTGTAGCCAATCTCCACTGTCCACTTAGTAACTTTTCTGATAGTGAGTCCAGAGATAAGTTGCTTTCAACCTTTTCCAGCACAACCTTCATTTGCTATTGTGTTCTCCTTCCATTTCTGACAAATTAAAACCACTTCTTTCTTGTCCTTCTCCTGGATAAACCATAGCAATTTCTTAAAAGGGAAATTTCACTTAACACTGCCTCTTATCCGCTTTCTCTGGCACCTTACCCGGCCTTTCTGATCAGGTCTACATCAGTATCAGCATACAGCCCAGATTTGTTAGCAAGGACTCTTCTTTACACTTTGCCTTCTCCATCTCCCCTGTAAATGCCTGCTTCGGTCACTGTTTGGTTCATAGAGACAAGTAAGCATATTCTTGACACTTCTTGGAGAACAAAGGGAAGATTCACTCCAAAGCTGTTTCCACAACTCTTGAGGAGGGAGGCTTTGTAGTGTTTCAATTTGAGACATTTTTCTCAAAACCCACATACTTTTCAGAACAATTATAACAATGCATTTCCAATAGTTCTAACCAAAATCACAGCCGGCACAAGTGATCAGCATTGCCAAGTAAAAGCCATGGAGATAGAGGGAGAGAGGAAGTATTTCTGCTTTACGGCAGGCATACTGGCAGTGGTACTGATGATAGGTACGCCAGAACCTCCCTTTGGAAGTCTTTGCACAAAGATGAAAAAACAGCCTATTTTGCAAACAAAAAGTGGACTTAGAAGTTGGTTGGTTTGGTTTTTTGGTTTTGTTTTGTTTTGTTTTTTCCTGCTGTACTTATCGTATATGAGAAGGCTGTGTAACCTCTATTTTGGTTTGTTTTCTTTTGTCCTCTGTCCATCAACAAGAGCTGCAATTGCCATAGACAAGAGAGGTGTTAATCTTCCTTCAAGAGAGTAAGCACAGCTTTCTTTACAGATCTTAAGGTCCCTTCCAACCCTAACTATTCTATGATTCTATGTATTTACATATACTCTATAAACAGCAATCAGCAAACTAAGATTAGGGAGTGTAGCACGGTGTCTGTACTACAAATAAGTTACAGGAAGTCATCTGGAGAAAAATAAAAAAAGATGACTGAAGCAAAACATCTGAAGGAGTGGGAAGGGGAGAAAAGATAAGAACTATTATTAGAGCACTCAACATACATGCTATTATTAAGCTACCCAAGTTAATTCTGTTTCCCCTTCCCTCTCAGCTGTTTCTTTATGAGGAAGAATGCTGCTGTTCAACAGCACCCAGGAAGCAATTTACTTTTTCTCCTTAAAACTCTTTTCCCTCTGAGTTGTTCAACAGCTGTTCACTTGCAAATGCATCGAACCTCTGCCTGACACATTGGGCAGTGCTGTACTATGGACTCTCTATAATCCCATCTTTCTGCATTTTGTATCCTTTTCCTTCAGCTGTAAATTCACAGAGGCATCTTTTTAATTCAGAGCCTTATTGGTACTTCATAGCACCATCCATGACTAATGTCATTAATGATTATGATTCATAACCATTCAATCAAAACCATTAATGGTTTTAATTATAGAGTTATTTTCATGTAGCTTGTATTTAGAATCATAGAACAGTTAGGGTTGGAAAGGACCTTAAGATCATCTAGTTCCAACCCCCCTGCCATAAGCAGGGACATGTCACGCTAAACCATGTCACCCAAGGCTCTGTTCAGCTTGGCCATGAACACCACCAGGAACAGAGCATTCATGACTTCCTTAGGCAACCCATTCCAGTGCCTCACCACTCTAACAATAAGGAATTTCTTCCTTATATCCAATCTAAATCTCTCCTGTTTAAGTTTGAACCCGTTACCCCTTGT
>NDXB01000028.1:0-39853 GCA_002631895.1 Agapornis roseicollis
GACTTGTGCACATTCAGGTTCTTCAGATGGTCTCGAACCAGATCCTCTCCTACAGTGGGCCCAGAGTCTTCATTCTCACAGTCCCTGCATCTGCCTTCCAAGACTTCAGTGGTGTGGTCAGAGCATTTGCCAGTGAAGACTGAGGCAGAGTAATCATTAAGAACCTCAGCCTTCCATCCATGATCTGTACAGTTCTGTGCCCCTGCCATAGAGCTTCACCACCAGCGTGTTTCCCAAACTGGCTTCTGACACATGGAGACATGTTTAAAAGCTGAGCTGGGCTCCTGAAGCCCACAGATTTCTGGGTCTTCTGGAGGAAGTTGGGTTGATCTCATGCAACATGGCCATAGTAGATCCCTGCAGGCTGTAGCCCAAGTTGGGTTTGTTTCTGGCCTTGTTCCAGGATTTTCCAGGAACCCATGGCTAGAGGGTGAGTTGGATGTGTGGGTTCCCCTCTGCCCTGTCACTCCTCCCTTTCCCTGATTTGTATGGTTTTCCCACACATGGCTTTTTCAGCCCTTGAGTTGGGTTCTGGAGACCTTTTGGCAGCAAGATACTGCTGACATCTCTGCCTCCATCTCAGGGTAAGGTCTTCTCCCTGTGTGTCTTCCAGAGCTGGCCATGGAATTCTTTATTAATATGGCATGTGAGCCAGCTCATCACGTCTGCTGTGCCAGTTAAGTCGTAATCATGCCCAATGAAGCAGTTGCCGAGCTCATGCTGAAAACCCTTGCTGGCTTATTCCTCTCCCTCCTTGCTGGCTCACTGGCTCTTGGCTCCGTATCACAGGAGACAGAAGGAGATGTCAAAAACACCCCAGTGATTTTGTTATTTAAATGAAAATTGCCTCTTTTTTTTTTCTTTAATTTTGGTTTTTAATTTCAGCAGAACGCTTTCTTTTATTATTATTATTTCCTTATTTCAGCAGAATTAAAGCTTGGAAGCCTGCTCTAAGGTTCTGTTGAAACCTTTGCTGCTGCGTCCTCTGGAAAGCATCTCCCTCTTTGGCAGTATCCTTGCAGTATTTCCCATCCTGCACTCAGTTTCTCCAGCAGCATCTGTGCTTCTCCCCGTCCCCTTAAGCCCCTTTGTACTTACACACAGGTTTCAGTGCTTGGCTGTCACTTGCCAGTCACTCAACTCTCAGTCATCCTGGCTGTCAACGCAGTACTTCTTGGCATTCCTAGTGTTTCCAAGTGGGCTGGGGGGTTGTATTTGCACAGACTCCTGATTTTCCTGACCCCCTTGTGTTCTGGGAAGGATGGGCTTAGGCCGGAATGATTTGCAGCCAGCTAGCACTGCAGGACATTCATCTTTCTCCTCTGAAGCCTGTGCTGTAGAAACATCCAAGACTGATGTTATTCCCTCCTATTTGGTAGTGTAATAGCAATCAGTGAAGCTTAATGCTTATTAGGAGCTTTTGTCTCCTGCATGAGGTTTTCTGGGTGTATAAATGTCTTTTTTTTCACTCCCCTTCCGCCTCATGTTGTTTGCAGTAACCACAGATGCTGCCAGAAGGAAACAGCCACTCTCAATGGGGAAAGGGGCTAAAAATATCAGAGCATCTTTGGGTGGTAACAGCAGGAGCAGGGTGAGTTCCCAGCTGGCACTGGGAGAGGATGAAGGTCTGCTCTGGGAACAGGGAGAGCCATGTGCCTCAGTGCTGATGGAGGAAGAAGGATGGTTTGCTCATGTTGGGGTTATGCCAGCAATAACCTCTGTGTCCCCCCTAAAATGCCATTAGTGACTGATGTGTTTTCATTGGAGTGTCTTTGTGCCCATTCCCCCTGGGGCGGCATCTCTGGGTTTGTATGGGAGCACTGCTGTTTGCAGGGTGTCAGCTGCAGCTCTTTCTCATTTGTGCCTCTTCTCTCTATGGGAGGGGAAGCCTTTGGACATCTCTCTGCTCAGGGCAAGCTTTGAGCTGGTGGTGGGGCAGATGTGTTTCAGATGTGTCACTGGGAGGACAGGCAGAAGTTCCCTGGGGGGTTCCCCAGGGCATCCCTCTGTCCATCTCTCTGCCTGTGTCATCATCAGTGTTTGTGCATGGGGACAAATCTGTGCCCAATCCTTCTTCCTGGGGGCTGGGGGGCCATCTCCAGGGGAGAAGAGCAGCCCCTGTGTCCCTTGGGTAGGTGATGGGTAACGTCGAGGCTCCCCTGAAGGTGATGCCGGGGGGCTTTGCCAGAGAGTGGTACCCACTGCTGGTGGGGCTGAAGCAGAATGGGTACAGCCCTTGGTGGCAGGAGTTGGCTTGTCCAGCACCTTGCAGCTGATGTAGGGATGGCTTTCTTTACAAAATGCCTTGACCATGGGTGCTCTCAGGTTTCAAGGGACCAATGCAGGGCTCCTGCCTGCTGTGGGCAGCTCTAGCTCGATGGTCAGTGATGGGCAGGCAGCACAGCAAAGTGCTGGGAGTGGGGAACTGCTGGTGACAACTCCAAGTGCAGATCCCAGTGTGGACTAAGGGGCCTCTGCCCAGGTTTCTAATCTTTGCAGCGCTGGTTTCTTTAGTGTTTCTAACAAGCAGAGAACTGCCTGTGGCTTTGAACTCACAGGACCCCTTGGCTGTGCAGCCACATCAGGAAAGAACTCAGGCATGTAAAGGGGCTTTCGGGGGGAGCCAGGCTGGGAGATGCTCCTTGCTGGGGGTGGGCTGTGCCCCTCCGAGTTGCATCTCTTGGACATTTGCTTCCCATGTAGCATGTCCAGGTGGGGTGGGAGCTCTGCACCAGTGATACGTTCAGGATGGGCAGATTAAGGCTCCAACACTGGCTGTGGGCTGCCCCTTCAACATCCACTGCCTGCTGTTATCCCTGGTAGGATGCCAGAGACTGGTTGCTAGTGCCTGGTGCACAGAGAGGGGGGATGAGGAGGAAGGTGGCTCCCCAGAAACCTTCTGCAACCAAAGCTCTGCCAGCTCTGGAGCAAAACCCTGGGACCATTGCCTTTCCCTTCTGTGGGGACTCAGTTTCAAACCAGTACCTCCAGTCTGGAGTCATGCTTGTCCCAGCCACCTCAGGAGCAGCATCCCTGACATGTGTCACAAGCCCGGGATGTCACAACCTGCCAGGACATCTTCCAGCCACCCTCCATATCCAAACTGTACCGCTTTGTGAAGAGAACAAACTTGTCACTTGAGCTCTCCCTGCCTGCGCCGGCCAAGCCATCATCTAAATTTGGGTGATTATGTTCACACAGGCCAAGTATCAAGTTCTCTGGATCACATGCGCTCCCAGCTGCTGTTTAACTCTGACGCCTCGGGGAGACGCAGCACTTTGCTCCCAGCTGTTTGGGTTTTGTGTTATTAGTTTTATTCCCTCTTATTTTTTTGGCAAGACAGATTTTTTTAGCTATTTTTAAGTCTCTCTCCTCCAAGGTGCTCCTCCCCCAGCCAGTGCCAAGCAGCCAGTGCCTGCTTCCACTGCCACATCTCATCACCATGTTTCTGGTTCTTTCAGCCACCACGGAATTAAGGGACTTTTTTGCCAAAGCCCGAAACGGTTCAGTTCGGCTCATCAAGGTCATCATTGAGGACGGTAAGTGTGGTTTTCAAGTGCTCTGATTTACACGTCAGTTCTGTTTCACCTCTGTCTCTCCTCCTTTCCTCTTTGCCGCTGTGCTGCCAGCTTGTTTTTTGGAAACCCCAAGGAAAATGCTGGTGGGGCTCCCTGGCACATGGCAAACCCAGACCTGAAATACAAGCCCAAAATCTGGGTGTGCTGGTGAGCAGCAGCTATTGGAACCCTGGGGCAGCTCCAGGCTGGGGAGCAGCAGCCTTGCTGGCGTCTGGAATCAGTGCTGGGCTCTGGGGGACTTTTGCTGCTGCTGTGCCAAATTGTATTACGGGAGCTGTGCAAGAATGGTGGGTGGCATGGGACCTTGGTCAGGGGTGATAGGGAGCATCTTCCTCCTTGGACATGGTGTCCCTTGCCAGGCAAGATGATGCTCAGGGCAGGGATGGGTGAGGGCATGCTCCTTGGTGTGGGGCTCAGCACGGGACCCAGATTGCATCCCACAAGGGATGCTACACTCTGAAGCCCATCCTGTCCCAGCCTCTGCTGTCATGCATGGGGCTGCCCCTAGCCCAGTTTGCTGGCACCAGTCAGCCCACATTTGTCCCATGCCTTTGGGTGGCCTCTACATCTATCAAACAAACAAGTGCAGCAAAGCACTGATTGAACATCCCAGCGGGGAGCCTCCCTGGTGTAGGTTTTCCATCACCTCAGCCTCATACAATTGCATATGAATGACTTGTTTCTCAAGGCAGCAGGGACATTAATGTCCTGCCAAGCTGCTGTCATCACCTTCCTCGGTCGGCCACCAGGACATCGAGGTGGACATAGTCATTAGGAGCCCGTGCTGGCTTTTGGAGAGGCTGGAAAAGCCTATTTCAAAGAGTAGCATGGCTTGAAATGTATGGGGCACATCAGCAGGGCAAATGCAGAGTTCAGTGGTGTTTGGTTTGCCCCTGGCAAGGTCTCTACGTGTTAGGATGTGATGTCTACGTTGTTTCTCTGAGTATCCTTGATAGCATTTTTGCTTTCTTGGCTCCTTTTGCTTTTAAGATGTAGGAATTTGGTTTGCTTTAAGGTTAAGTCACAGATGCCCCTAAGCCTGGACTTTGAGTCCTAGAGCTTGTGCCACTGACTTTGGGTTGTGGCCAGTGATGCCAGTAAGGAAGACTTTTACTTTCATTTGAAACCACATCCCAGCATCTCCACTCAGGCTGAATGGGATGTATTTATCTGTCCAATGTGTCATCATCATGCTGCATGGACCAACGTCGCTTGACAGTGCTTTGTGCCTCACAATGTGGTTCTCCCACCCCGCTGGCTCCTTTCCTCTGTCCTGGACCAGCCATGGGCAGTGCTGGAGGACCTTGGGTGTCTGCAGAAGCTTCTGATATGTGGTGGAGCCTGAGGCTTCTGTGGGCAGAGGTAGAAGGAGGAGAGGTGGGAGCACCTCTGTGCCGAAGGGCTAGGCCTGCTGGAGACAGTGTGGTGCTGGTCCCACCAGCCTGGCACACAGACCTCCCGTCTGCCTGCCCACATCACTTGGAACAAGGTGCTTGGCCTCTGGCCACCACCATTCTGTAGCATGGGGGCTGTCAGCCTGCTGCTACCCACCAGAGAAGGACCTTTGAGCAGTAGTAAGTGGCCAGGCAGATGTCAGAGCCGGATGGACAGACTTGAGCAAGCAGACCCTGGATGGGATGTGTCCCAGGGTGTGTAGGGAGGATGTGCCAGTTGCTCTGCCTGTGCAGGGGATGTGGAAGAGGGACATCTAGCTCTGCTCAATGGCTTTCAGGGGACCTTCTGCCCTGTTTGTCTTGGGGCATTGTGGAACAGGCATTGGTGGATGGAAGGAGAGGAAGATGGTGCGAGGAGCCTTGTGGCAGATGCTCTGGGGCCCCAGGACAACAGCCATGGCTGAGCAACCCTTTGGGAACTCTTTTATGTTGCCTTTAGGGACCTGCTGGAAGAAGCTGAGGTTGGAAGGAGAAGGAGTGGTGGGGATCAGGATGTGCACCAAGGGTCACCAATGGTTTTTTGGTGTGAAAGCAGCTTGTGGTCCAGCATGGTTTTAGGTGTAGGGGCATTTTAGAGCCAGGCAGCCTGCCTGCAGTGAGTGCTGGGGGTACCTCCGGGACCAGAAACATGCTCCCAGCTGCACTTTGTCCAGCACCAGTGCCCTGCAGCAGTGGAGCTGAAACAGCCCATGCTGACAGTGATGCTTTGCCCAAGGGCAGCTGCTCTGTGTTTCCCTTTCCCAATGCTTCCCAAGGAGGAAAATTTGGCCCTAAATGGGCTGAGCAGAACTGCAGAGAGCCCAGTGGCAGGCAGGGGAATAAGTGGCTCCTCCAGCCCAGGGGGAAGCAGCCTGGGAGTAGCCTGGAGTGACTCGGCATGATTGCCTTTTGGGTGAGGTGTTGGGATGCGTGGCAGATGGAGACACCCATGAATTGCCCATGAACTTGGCCAGATGAAATTGTGGTCTTTTTAGTATTCCAGGTCTTTGCGATGCACAGATCTGTTTACAAGGCTTTATTTAGGTGTATGTTGAGGGTTTTATACTTCTCTTTCTCAAAACAGGTAATTTTGCTGAAGGTAAAGTGTTTTCAGCACCTTTTTCTCTGCTGTCCTTGTCCTTACTCTACTGGTAGTGTGTTTTTGTGTGCAAATAATTATGGGTTCAGTGTATGATGGCAGCTTCCATGGCATTGAGCAGGGAAGTGCTGCACTGCTGTTGGCAGGGAAATGCCCTGCTTGAATGGAAAGAGCAATTCATCCCAAACCCTTTATTCTTCAACTGTTTTCCTTAAAAGCTTTCCTGCCATGGGATTCGGAGCTGCTGAGCTGGATGGGTTAGGAGGGGGAGTCCCTGCCCAGGGGTTCTCTGGCTCCCAATGGGCAGCAGGGCAGAGGTCCAGGCAGGGTGCATGCCAGGCTGAGCATCCCTGCAAGTGCCAACTGTCCAAGGCCCCAATTTGCTTTGCTTTGGCGTCTCCAGACTTTTCTCCGTCTTGTTCTGAGTCCAAACATCTCCCCTCAAAGACATTTCTACATCTAAAAATAGAATAAAAATACAGGCTGTTTTCCAGCTGCCTGCGCTGATCATCTCCAGCTCCATCATTTTCCATCCAGCCATCCTGAAGCTTGGTTTGATCCTTGCAAGGGGGGTTTTTGTGTTCATAAGATGCCTGCACCAGGGTTTAAATCCCAGCTGAGCATTGCCTGGCTCATGGGGCTCCGATCCCCACCAGTGCTTGCGTAGCAGATACCTGAGCTGCTACCATGTGTGTGAAGTATGTAGGTCACTTGCAGAAGCTGGGGCTCTCCTGGCAGCATGATCCCTCTGCAGACTGGGGTCTCTGGGACATCCCTGGTCCTCACAAACAAGGGCTTTGGGTGTCAGCTCTGATTTTCACCCCTCTGTTATGGGTAATTCAGTGAGAGCAGCTTTGGCTCATTGTCCTGGCCTTTGCTCTGGGACCTTTATTTTTCTTAACACCCCAAAACTAGGTGTTTCCTCATGTCCCCAGAGCTTGTGTAGGTGAGATGGAGGAGATCTCATCGTCTCCCATGAGCAAGGAGGGATGGCTGGGGACTACATGGATGGAGGGAGCAGGACAGAAGGAGGCTATGGATGGTCTCCAGAGAGGAGACTTCAATGATGAGGAGCATAGGAGGGGAGGAGATGGTTGGCAGGAGGCAGTGGGATACTGGCAGAAAACCAGCCCCTCCACAGCAGCCACAGTCCCAGTGGCATCTCCTGGGATCATCCCTGGGGGGTTGTCGTGGTTTAAACCCAGCTAGGCAGCACGTCCACTCACTCCACCCCCCCCCGGCCCTCCCCTCTTTCCTTCCCACTCCCAGAGGAGTGGGAGGAAAGAAGAGCCAAAGAAATACAACTCCCACTGGTTCAGAAAACAACAATCCAGTCACTAAGGTATAATACAAATCACTATTGTTATCACCAATAATAATAATAACAAGGAAAACAAGGGAAGAGGGTACGATACCACCTGCTGAAAACGAGCCCGACTGGGAAGTTCCCTCCCCTTCCGGGTAACTCCCTGTTATCTCCTGGGCATGACGTGCTATGGTATGGAATACCTCTTTGGTCAGTTTGGTCCTGTCAGTACAGTCCTGTCCCTCCTTCCTCTCGGCCCCCCTCCTCCCCAGCAGAGCATGAGGCTCACAAAGTCTTTGGTCAGGGCAAACATTGCTCAGCAACAACCAAAAACATCGGCCTTATCAGCCTTGTTCCCGGGTTAAGTCAAAACACAGCTACTAAAGAGAAGAAAAACTGACTGCAACTGCTGAACCCAGGACAGGGGTGTACACTCCTGCACATGGCTCAAGATCATAATTTGGCTTTCTGCAGGACAACATCATTGTCTGTGCTGGAGCTTCAGTGAGCCCTTAGACGAGGCACCACATGGTCCTGCAAGGTAAGCCTTGCTTTCATCTAACACCACCTTTTTCATCTCTTTCCAGAACAGCTTGTGCTGGGGGCCCACAAAGAGCTGTCCCGGCGCTGGGATGCTGACTACGACACCTTCGTGCTGCCCTTGCTGGACGAGCAGCAGCCATGCTACATGCTGTACCGCCTGGACAGCCAGAATGCCCAGGGCTATGAGTGGCTTTTCATCTCCTGGTCCCCCGACAGCTCCCCGGTGAGCACCACACCACACTGTGACACTGCAGCATGGGGACATGGGTGTGCTCTGGGAGGTGGAGGGTGGAGGAGATGCTGGCCAGGCTGACTTTGCACTGGGGCTTAGGAAGATTGTTCACACTCTCCATCATTGTGCCAGGTTAAGAAGTGGAAACTGCTTTGGGATGGGGGAAGTCTTTAAGACACAGGAAGATACACTGGACTGTGTCTCTGTTCCCTTTGCAGAGCTGTGTGAGGAGGTGGAGGGACTGGGATGTGGAGGGGGAAGCGGAGTGGACCGCAAGGCTGGGATGGAGATGTCCCACCATGGCTCTGGCCAAAAGCAACAGAAGGAAGAGCTGGTGCTGGCAGTGACTTGCCTGGCCGTGTGTCCAGCCTGGCCCTTCTCCTCATGAGAGCTGACACACAGTGGCTGCTGGCCCAGCTCTGGGCTCAGCTCCAAAATCAGCCTTAAAAAAGGCCAGGCAGGCTGGTTCCCTTGGAGCTGTACGTGGCTGGGCCGGCATTGACCCCTGCTGGGTGCCTTGTGGGCTGGAGATGGTGTTGGAGAGCAGGCACCAAAGGGCTGGTTGGATGGGGGCTGGTTTAGAGGATGCCAGCATTATGATTTAGAAAACACAGTCCTCTTGAGCACATCTCCGTAATGGACTTTCAGTGGGATCAAGATTTATTGCTGTATTAATGTGTGCTTGTCATATATGTATGTATATGTATTTATATATACACATACACACATACTTACATATTGTATATATTTTATATGATCTATATAGATTTATTGCCAAGTTAATATATACATTTGTCATATATATAAATGTATTTGATATAGACATAATATATGTTGTTATGTATTATTTTCTATATTATTACATATATAGAAAAGACTGTGCTATTTGTTGAGATATATCATATAGATATTGTTATATGTACATATACACAATTATAATTATATAGTTTTATGTGTGTACACACCTGTTTGTACATGTACATATACATGTGTATATAATAATATACATTTTTAATATGTATCTCTCAACAAACTGTGAAGGGTCTTATTTGCAAAAGAAGGATGCACCAAGGAGCCAGAATTCTTCTCTGCGTTTTACAGAACAATGTAAAAGGTGTGCCAAAAGGCAAAAATCACTTTTAGGTGACTCTGGTGGTATTTGCCCAGGTGCAGGCAAGAAATGATGTGCTGGAGCTCAGGGATGGGAAGCAAAGCACAGATTAAACTGGTGGATTCTGGGCAGTGCTTGATGGGTCTGCGCTGTGCGCCAGCAGTGCTGGAAACAGTGCTGATGGGTTTTCCTGGCTGCTCCTGGCCTGGAGGTGCTGCAGGTAGAAACCAGGTGGTTGTTAGAGGAGGGGCTGAGGTTTACAGAGCCGGTGGTGGGACAGCTCTGTCTTGTGGGGAGGTGTTGCCCTGTGGTCCAGTCATGCTCCTCTGACCACGCTTGCCACCTCCCTCCTTGCGCAGGTCCGGCTGAAGATGCTGTACGCTGCCACCAGAGCGACGGTGAAGAAGGAGTTTGGCGGGGGGCACATAAAGGATGAGATGTTTGGAACGGTGAAGGTATGGTGGTGGTTCCTGGGCAGCCTTTTGGGTTCAGTGCTGAGGTTTGGCAGCCTACTTCAGGCTTGGTGCCAAAGCCTGGTGGGATGTGGATGCTGTTATTTTGGGAGGGGAACAGCACCAAGGTTTGTCCCCCATACTGTTTTAGTCTCCTGGGCAGCTGTTACTGCTTTCTCTAGCCTGCACGGCTGTGGTCCATGATGGAGACCATGGAAGAGGTGGGGAGGAAGGCTTCTAGGAGATCCTGAGTAGGAAAAGTGCGAAGTGGGAAAAGAAGCGCCAGGGGGTGGCGGTGTCACTTCAGCAGCAAGAGCTTTATTTGGCTGCCTTGGCTTTCTCCTTCTCTTCTGACACAGCCATGGGTGTCTGGGAAGGGGCAGGGTGGTCTGAAGGGGCAGGGTGGTCGTGAGCACTGTTTAAATTACATTTAAAACAGGGGATTTGCATGGAGGCATCCTCAGGTTGATCCTCCTGGTAAGGAGAGAGGCCAAGATCCATTGGGTTGCTCAGATGCAGCCTCAAGGCTGGGCATGCATCCAGCCCTGCAGCAGTAACCATCCCTGACACTTCCCCCGTCCCTGTCCCTCTGCCTGCAGGAGGACGTGTCCCTGAGCGGTTACCAAAAGCACGTGTCGTCCTGCTCTGCACCAGCCCCTCTGACCGCAGCTGAGCAGGAGCTCCAACAGATCCGCATCAATGAGGTGGGTGTCTGCCAGCCCAGGGAGAAGGAGCCCGAGACCCTCAGAGCACACAGGGATGTGGGATGCAGGGAGCAAGCATTTGAGCATCCCAGGGTGGCTCATTTGTACTGTGCTCTCTTGTACCTCTGCAGTTTAACCCGTTCCTGCCCTTGCTGAGTGGGCCGAGCATCCTCATAGTCAAATTGGTGGCATAAAGAGGAATTTACAGACTGTTTTTTTTTTTACGCTTGCTAGGACATGAGCTCAGGGCTCTGTCTTGCTCACTGTAATTGGCACTCAGAAGATGGTTTGAGGCTGAAAGCAGGCTACAGTCTCTAACCTCTAGGTACTGGGGCAAAAGCCAGAGCTGAGTTTGAAGTTGTGGGGGAGGCAGGAAGAATTCAGACATATCTTTGGGCTGCACAGCATCCTTTCCCATACTCTTCCTCTATGGCTATAAAAATGAGGGATGCTGTCACAAGAAATACAGTTCTTAGCTAAATTTGGGGGCTTATGCACTGGAAAAGGATGTGGAAGTGGCATGGGGTAGGGTTGGTGGCAGACAAGGCTGTAACAGCGTTGCCTCCCCAGTGGCATCTCATGGCACTTGTGCCAACATCTGTGGTGCTGTGAAACATGAGGCAGGGAAAGTGATCCTGCTTGCTGGTTGGGAAAACCACCCAGGAGCAGTATTTGTTGGGGTGGGAGGATTTCACTTAGATGCTGTGGAAAGGCTTCCTCTCTAGAGCAGCAACCCTTACTCTTCTGCCTGTGCTGGGGCTGTGGGGCTCATGGGTGGTCAGTTGAGAGGTATTTGGGAGATACTATCAAGGAGTGGTCTTCACTGAGTGGGTCTTAGCATAGATAACGCAGCTCCCAGCCAGGAGGGGATTGATTTGTGCTGGAGGATCCAATCTGGTGCCTGCGCTTGGAGAAGAGACAGATGCTGATGGTGGCTCTGTGGCTTGTTTGGCGTCTTTGAGCATCTGTGCCATTGCCTTGGCTGGGCACTGCTGCAGGATTAAGTAGTTTTGGAAGGTTTTTTTGACTGTGTCTTGCAGGGTCATACGGCCCAGGTAAGTGGTCATGGTGCTTGTTTCTTCGTTGATCTGCCATGCTCTGCTTCCCACTCTTGCCTTTGTGAGATGAGATGCAGCTGCCAGGTAAAGGTGCTGCTACTGTTTGGTTTCACTGGGCCACAGAGATCAGTCAATGCCAGAGAGAAAAATGGATGTTTTTTTGCCTGTGGATCTAAAGGTGGGAAGCAGCTGAGCAGTGGGTGTCTAAAGGGTCTTCGTGTTGGTGCAGGGGCAGCACCTGGGCACAGAGCAGGAGGTGATGGGAGATCAGTGCCATGCTCACCTCCCCAGGGGAAACTCATGGCTTTTGGGTGAGTGCAGCTTCAAGTGAGTTTCTGGAGCCATGCAAGGCAGCTGTTTGGGAGGAGCTCTCAGCCTGTAGCACCCTGCTCCCTACAGCAGTGCCCCCAGCCTGCACATTGCCTGCAGGCTTACAGGGTGCGTCTACATTGTGCATAGGCTGTGAGGCCCTTGCACACATGTGCACATTGCAATTTCATTTGGAGGAGCAGAGCCGGGGTGTGGGAGCCAGCAGTGAGGGCTGGCAGCGGCTTGGGAAGCAGCTCCCATGCAAGCCCTGACCACAGCACTTCCACATATGTGCGCATGCTCCCGCTGGCAGTTCAGGACCCTTCACATCCTCCTGGGTTCAACCAGTCTGTTAGGATTTGGAAAGTGACATAAGGGACATTATGTCTTTAAAAGCCACCAGCTCACAAGTGCTTTGCTGTGCCCCTCACCTGGAGCTGCTGCTGGTGGTGCAAACTTGCTCTCCTCTAATGCTGTTGATGCTCAACCCTCTGAGATGCTGACCAGGTTTGCATCCTTCACCATGAAGTTGGCTGGGTTTCTAGGCTGGCAGAAACTCCCTTGGGACCAGATGACTGGGGAGAAGAGGTGTGAAGGGAAGAGCAGTAATAAAACAGGAGCAGGGAGGCGATGGCTGCAAGGCAGCAGCTTCAGGGCTGACAGAGCTGCTTTTTACACTGATACAGGAAGGACTCAATTTTGAACATCACCTGGGAGGGTGCTCAGCCTTTGGTAAAGCAGGTTTTAGGCTGCATGAGTCAAGCTTCCCCTTTGGTTTGAGGACTTGATGGGCAGAGGCAATGTTGTGAGCTACCCTCCTGCTTGATCACTGAGTGTGAGCTCACAAAAAATTGCCATTTGCTTTAAATATATATATGTGTATGTATGTGTGCATGTATTTTAAATAGCTGGAAAATGCGTCGCCAGCTTTACTGAGCTGGAATCTGTCAGCTGACTGTGGGCTAAGAAGTGGCTTTGAATTTGGCATTGATCTCCCTCAACACCCATGAGTGGGAAGTCTTTCTAGAAGCATCATGGGCTCAGAATCATGCAGGGGAGCCAGCGGAGGAGAGGAATGTGGCTTTGGAGCTGGGGGATGAGGCAGAAGAATTAAGAGGTGGCTGTGCCATTGCAGCATGTAAGGGGGTGTCATTCGCACCATTTGGTGTCGGTGGGTGGGTAGAGCAGAGGCTTTGCTAGAACCCCCCAGGAAGGTTTTATTATGAGATAGAAATGGTTGTTAGGCAAGGTCAGCACCATGCCAGCAGTGAGGAAAGAGAGGGACAAAAGTTAGCCTAAAGAAAAGGAGATAAAATATCCCCCTAGCTGAGCCTGCTGCCAACAAGGCCAGGGCTGGGATGAGGCACGGGCTCAGCCATCCCATGCATGCTTCCCTGGCTGTGCCCTGTGTTTCCATGAGCCAGTTTTTCATGGGTTTGGAAAGTGAAGGAGTAGGTACTACAGCAGTATAGGGGAGAGTTGGTGTTGCTAGGACAAGTTTCCACATCTTGGGATTCTTGGACTTCTGCATGATTCATGTTACAGCTTGAGGTCTCTCCAGTTCTGCTATAACCCTCCCAGCCTCATTTTTATTTTAGAAGAGAAAGATGAGGATCTGGAGGTGGCGGCAGTAGTAATGTCCTTGCACTGCACCTTTCCACAGGGTAGGACCAGGAGAACTTGTCTGTATCCTCTGAACCCCTGAGCACTTGCCCTCAGCCCCCTGCTGCTGCCATGGCAGCTGGGGGTAATGATAGGACAGCAAAGCTTGGGGGTCAGCTGGACCTCCTGTCACTGCATAAGCATTGAGCAATTGTTTCTCAAGAGCTGCACAATCACACCCTGTTCATCCTCCAGGATGCTTGGCATGCATAAAGGCTTGGGCATTTTCCCCCCTCCAAAGCTTTAGTATATGTTGTTCACCAGAGGATGGCCCAAAATCTATTGCTGCAACTGCGAGACCTCCTCCAGACCCTGGCTTAGGGCCTTGCTGGTTGGAAGGAGATGGGGCACAGACATGGGAATGTCAGTGGAGGTGCTGCATACGGGGCTGCCAGGGCCTGGGCCCAGGACTCTGTCCTGCTCCTGCCCAGTGCTGATGTCTGCCCGGTCATTTTTTGCTGTTATCACTGCCCGCTCTGCCAGGACCCACCTTCCCTGGCCTCCAGCAGAGCCAGGGTACACCTCCATCCCCCTGGCATGCCTGTGTGTCCCCCACCCCTTCTTGTTCCACACGATCCCCCCTCCATCCCTGCGCGGGGTGCTGTTGACGGTGTGTCTGCTCTCCCCACGCTCGCAGGATTCCTGTTCCCAGGACTCCAGCACCGAGATGGTAGGCTGCTCTGCCTGCTTGATGCCCTTTTTTTCCTTCTCTTGGAGGTGTTCTTCTGCATGTTCTGCTCCGGGCACCCGATCCATCATGTCCCTAGGGTGTGGGTACCACAAAGGGCTGCTGTAATGAAGGGCAGCCTTGTGTCAAAATCCACTTTGGCACTGCCTGGCTGGTTTTAAGTTGTGAGCTGAAATTTCTGTGTTTCTCTCGGCATGCCTTGATTTTTCTTCCTTTCCTCTATCAGGGGGAGGGAAAAGAAGAAAAAGTATAATAGAAAAGGCTGGACTGTCTTTATCCAAAATCCCCCAAACTGATCCCAATGGAAAGGGACCCATGCTCACTGCAGAGCACCTGGGTTAGCACTGCTGGACTGTTTACCTGGGGGGGTCTTGAGGCGGGCTGGGCTCCTCTGCTGTCGGGATGACGCCATCTCCCTGTATTCTGTGGCAGATGGTGGGGGGCTGCTGCTGCTGCCCATCGCTGGTAGAGTACCCCGGCCCCGAGGAGGTAATGCCGTGCCTGCCGCGTCCTGCCCCCCTTCCCCACTGCCGGCCCATGGCACACTGCAGTCCCAGGCAGGGACCCCAATGGAGCTGGATGGAGGCACCCCGGGCGATGCGATGTCTCCACAATCTCATTCTCTTCCCTCTTTGAATTGGGGTTTAATCTCCTGGACTAGGGTGTTTGCTTGGGGTATGATCAGCAGCCTCTGCCTGGCAGGGGTTGCAGGGAGGATGGTGGCTGGGATCTTTCCAAGCTGTGGATCTACAATTCCCCAGCTTCAGCATAGGAGACAATGACTGTCTGCTGCAGTTAAACCTACTGAGGAGGGGTTTGCCCTCCTCCCTGTCAGGGACCCATGCAGCTCAGCACTGTGATTTCAGGGCTTTCCCTATCTGCAGGTTGTGGTCAGAGATGATCAGAGGTGGACACATACCGGTGTTGGACACAGCATCCCCACCAGGGACTTGCTGGGAAATGTTGGGTTTGAGCTGGTTTTTGCTGCAGTGAAGTGCTGGGATGCGGGGTGCATGGCTGGGGATGGGTGATCTCCCAGAGCAATGGTGCGGTGACAAACATCACCACCCTGAGCTTGGCTGCCCTTGAGCTGGGTGTCAGGCAGCTCTTGGATGAGAAGCCTTTTTCCGCAGGACTGGCTGGTTTTCCTTTCTGTCCCTTCTGCACCCCTTGCTGCTCTCTGCCCTGATGCTTGGTGATCTCCATCCCCAGGTGAAGACTGAGATCAGTGTGGAGAGCAAGCACCAGACCCTGCAGGGCCTGGCCTTCCCTTTGCAGTCAGATGCTCAGCAAGCCATCCAGGCACTCAAGCAGAAGAAAATCAACTACATCCAGCTGGTAAGTCCCTCACACAGCTTCTCCACTCCCCTGCCTCGTGCTGCCGCCACTCACTCCATCCACTTTCCCATCCCCTCTGTCCACCAGAAGCTGGATCTGGAGCGGGAGACCATTGACCTGGTGCACACAAGTCCCACGGAGATTGCCGACCTGCCCAAGAGGATCCCCCAGGACTCTGCTCGCTACCATTTCTTCCTGTACAAACACTCGCACGAGGGAGACTACCTGGAGTCTGTCGGTGAGTGCCTCAGTACTGGTAATGGCTGGTTAGAACCTGTGCTGGGCCCTGATCTCTCTGGACCATCACTCACATGGGGAGCAAGCAGGGATGGGGATAGGAATGGTGTGGCAGGGGTCCTTGAGTTGGTTTCCAATTGCCATCATACCATCAGCCCTCTGGTGCTGCCATGCATGCTGCAGGGCACTCTGGGTGCTGTGGTCATGGCACTGGGGAGGGTTGATGGATGGGATGGCTCACCTTCTGTCACTGAGTAAACTGGGACTCTCAGGGCTGGGAAAGCCATGATCAGGGTGGGATGCAGCTGCCTGGTGCTCCCTAGCCACGATCTCAGACAGTGGTATGAGCCCTGCTCTCTTTTGCAGTCTTTATCTACTCCATGCCTGGGTACAAATGCAGCATCAAGGAGCGCATGCTCTACTCCAGCTGCAAGAGCCGGTTGCTGGACACTGTGGAGCAAGACTTTTGCCTGGAGATAGCCAAGAAGGTAAGTGTGAGCCCACCTAGAGGTGATGGAGCAGAGCCCTGTGCTGGGCATCTGCAAGGGACTGTGCTGCAGCCTTGGTCCAGCCCCACTGCCAGGCTCACATGGGCTTTGGAGTACCCCAAAAGTGGGTATCAAGGCCCCAGGGAGCTGCTAACCCCCACTCCTGGGCACAGATTGAGATCGACGATGGAGCTGAGCTGACGGCGGAGTTCCTATACGAGGAGGTGCACCCCAAGCAGCACGCCTTCAAGCAGGCCTTCGCCAAGCCCAAGGGGCCCGTGGGGAAGCGGGGACAGAAGCGGCTGATCAAGGGGCCGGGCGAGAATGGCGAGGACAGTTAGATCCCGCAGGACCGGGTGGTGAACGGACAGCATCCCCGCAGCACTGCCCACCTTCCTCTCCGCTGACCGGGGGATCTTTGCCTCCGTCTCAGCCTAGGTTTTTCTTCCCTTTCTTTTTTCCTATTTCATTCCTTTTCTAAACATCAGGATGGCTTCTTGCACCTGGGGCAGAGTGATGGGGAGGGTTCAGGGGTGTTGGTGTTTCTTTTCCTCATGTCCTTATCAAGCCCCAGGGCTGCCAGTGGAGGATGGGAGCAGCAGGGCCATGTTCCCCAGCCTTGCTCCTGTCCCCCCAGGGTCACAGCTGCTGCTCTCTGTGTTCCCTGGGTGATTGAAGGACATGCTTGCCTGCAGGCTGCTCTATGCAAAGGGAAGGGGCTGGCACTGGGGATTCCTGTTTGAAAAGAGAAAATGCTTCTTTCCTGCTCCCCCAGCCCCAGGTTTTGCTGCCCTGTCCTGCTCTCGGTGTGCACAGCCCCTCTGTCCGGGTCTGGAGTGATCCTGCACCCGCTTAGGGTGCGGGCAGGACCCCTTCCCGTGGGGTGGGCTTTGCTGGCAGGAGTTTTTCCTGGGGGGACTCAGCCAGCCAGGTGGAAGGTCTCCCCCGAGGCTGGAGCTCCGCCTGACACAGGAGAAAGGTCACTGCCTTTGGGTGATGTTTGCATCCCCTTTTTGACTCCCCCCAATAAGGCTTTTCCCCTCAGGGGGAGCCGTTACAGCCCTGACTCAGTCCCATCCCTGCTCAGGATGGGAGCCAGGGGTACCCCAAGCCCTGGTCCCACCCTCCATGTGTCCCATCTCCCAAGGTCACTGGGTTTGCTGCTGGCTCTGCTCTGAGGCAGCCCCATGTTAAAAATCGCATGGGTTACCCCAAATCCCCATGGAGGGAAGCGTGAGAACCCCTGCGTGTCCCCCTGGGGACATCCCCAGTCCCCAAGGACTGAGCCTGGGACTTCAAGTTGGGCTTTGCTGAGGGGCTGGAGGAGGGGGAGCACCTTGCTGCTGGGTACCAGCGAGGGCTCGAGGGCCGCCCACCTCCCTGGGCAGATGGATCCAGGGTCGGTGGAACCTGCCCTCTGCTTTCCTGCTGCGGCGCCGAATGTGCCGACGTTGCCTTGAGCTGGGCGGTGGGGGTGAGGCTGGGGCGCAGAGCACACTGTACTGACCGCTCTATTTTCTAAAGAATAAAGTATTTTTAAAACAGTCTGATGGTCTTTGGAGGTCCCTGGGGTCCCCAGGCCTGGCACTGAGCAGCTGCTGGAGCTGCAGAGCACACTGCTCGAACATAGCTAGCTGGGAGCCAGCAACCATCCTGGCCTTCCTGCTGTGGCCACATCCAGCCCTCACCACCCCCAAGGACATTTACACTTTAATCCAGGGATCTGAGACACAACCCTTTAATGTCTGGCAGAGGTTTAATGCTGGGCCTGTCCAGCGATGGCCAGAGCTAGAGCCAGCTGTGGGAGATGGCATCCCTGCTCGGCATCCCTGCTCAGCCCAGCTTTCCTTTGTTTAATGGATAGTAATGATTTTGTTAGGCTGTGGTGCTTGTGGCTGTTGTTCTCTTGGATGGAGTGAATTCCTGCCTGGTGGAGGTAGGTGGGAAAGCAGGAGGATGCTGAGCCAAGAGAAGAGCTGGGAAGGCAATGGGCTCTGTTCTGTAACCAGCTGGGCTGCAGGTCTGAATTTCCCAACAGCAGGTCCTGATGGAGAGGCAGGGTAGCATGTCCCAGGCTGTGATTGAGCCACCAAAACCTGCTGCTTCCCAGCACTTCTCAGAGGAGCTCAGCTGCAATTAGGATATAACCTTTATTCTTGTTATTAATTATGGTGTCCCAAGCAGATTTCCCAGCAGAAATTCTCCCTATGTCCTGCACTGGCACAATGCAGGCCTTGATGAGCTCTTGCCATGAGACCAGTGGGGTTTGCGTCAGCTCAGGGTTACACCACGTCTTGTCTTTACTCTGTGCCCAGGATGAGGAGGTGGAGAGTTTGGGAAGCCACCTGTAATACATTAAAAAACAACACAAAATCACAAACTAAACCACTGCCAACAAAGGTTTACTGCAGATAGAGAGACACCTGCAAATGAGTTTCCTTTTGGCGCAGAGGAGGATGAGGAGGGAAGATGCTGCCATGCATGGAGCAACCTCAGCGCAGATGAGCTCCCTGTGGGCTGGCACAGCCAGAGCCATCTGACAACACTCATTCACCTTCTCCTTCAGATCCTACTCCCCTCCTGTGCTCGGTAATGTTTAAACTTGCCCAAATACTGGCAGGAAGTGAGGGGTATCCCCATGTCCCCACCCCGCTGCCCCCATCCCCTGCCAGTGCTCATATTCCCAGCTGAAACCCCCCCTCATGCCAAAGGTCTACTGCACACGGCTATGATGGGCAGGAGCAGCCCGAGGGATCTCCAGCTGGGTGATCCATCTTATTCTAGCCCATCCTGTCCCCTCCCATACTGTCCTATCCCATGCTGTCCCAGATTGCTGCCTCCCGTGCAGCACAGCTAGCAGGGACATGCTGTCCAGCTGGTTCCTTTTGTGAGCCTTGTCAGGATTTAGACAGATTCACAGCTCACCCTCTGTTAATTTAGGCTGAAAATCGGTAGAGCAGAACATTCAGAGTGGGGCAGGAGGGTGCTGAACAACGTGCAGGCAGAGCACAGAGGATTATGTGTCCTGGGATCCCTTTGGAAAGCGGGTTACAAAGCCAACACCAGCTCAACACTGAGGAATTCCCAGGGGGCAATTAAAGCATTCACAAACCTGGCTGCTGCCTCCTACCCCTATGTCCTGCCACCCAGCAGACACAGAAGGGTTCACACAAGCATTGCCCCTTGTCATGAAGGTTTGAGTTTAAAAAGCCTCCCCTGCTACGTACCAAAAGCTGTGGGGTTTGAGGTGAAGCCTGGGAAGCCTGTGTTTGGTTGGCAGCCACTGGTGACACCATGGAGCACATGTGCCATGAGACAAGGCCACCCCATAGCAGTGTTTGCCCAGTGGGGGGTGAGCAGCAGGGCACAGCCAGCTTCAGAATGAGGAGGCAGCTGCAGGTGGATGGAGCTGAGCATCCCCATAGCCAGCCCAAGCACTCAGGTCTTTAGGACTTGCAAAGGAGGGTTCATGAGCTTTATGGCAAACAAGTCACAAGGAAAAGGATGGGGCCAGGATGTTTTTCTCCAGGGGATTCCTGGTTGGAAAAGTACAAAATCTCAGAGGAGTTAAGCTCTTTGGTTTCTGCTCCTCTTGGAGCTGAAGCAGAGAAGCTGCAAATGAGTTACGCCTGGTTGTAAGCTGAACACGTGAATTGGAAGAGCCACCTGGCACCTGGGTTGTGGAACCACAGGTGCCTGTGGGAAAGGGAGATGAGCCCTCACACTCTCAAAAGCCCCATATCCTGCCCAAAGGCCTCACTGAGGGATGGTGGCTCTGGGGAGGAGAGTGCAGCAGTAAGGAAGGAAAGGCTGTTTTCTCAAGCAGGTAAGTTTCTCCAGGATCAGCTTCCCCCAGGATGGTACAAGCCTGGGGTGTAGGTGGGAACATGACCTAGCCTGGGGATGATGAGGGTTAGGGGTCAGGCTGGAGGGTGGCTGCAGCACAGATTGTCCTGGATAATGAAGCCTAGCTATGCTGGCTAGCAGCTCTGGGCCGGGGGCTACCCTTGCAGTAGGCTTTAGTGCCTTATGCTAGCATTGGCTGCAGCCCAGGTGCTCTCTGTCCAAGCTACAGCAGTTTGCAGTGAGTCCTCCCATGCATTTCCCCATCCCAGTCACTGGCAGCAGGGCAGCAGGACCTGTTTACAACCCTCTTTGCAAGGAGCTCTTTGCTGCTGTTCCCTGGGGATCAGTAATTGTGGGCATTGCTGCTTCTCTCTCCCCCCTGCAAGCCTTACCCCATGCCTGCCTGGCTCTTTTGCGTGTTGAGGTGGCCAAACCAGGCAGGCAAGAGGATGGCTCATGTGTTGTGGCTGGGTGGGGGGAGGTCTGTGGCTGCAGCATCCCTTTGCAACCCCTTGCTGGGACGGAGATTCCGGTCAGAGTCATCCTCTTCCTGGAGAAGGAAGAAGGGATGCTGCCAGGAATGGTGGATTTTCCTCATCCCTTAAAGCCTAGCACCATTCTGGGGAGCATCAGCAGCTCATCCAGGCTCTGCTGGGGGTCAGGGAAGAACCCCAAACCATGGGGCTTGGTTGCTACCTTCTGCTCCCTGTAAAAACCATGGGAGGAGGGCATGGCTTAAAATCTCTGCTCCCTTGGATGTTTCCCTGCATTAACACCTTGTTTCTGCCTAAAATACCCTGTCTGTCCCCACGGGCAGGGATATAAGCAGTAGTTTCCAATGATTTAAAGCTTAGCTAATATTAAACATCATCTAAAAGTGTCAGTTCAAGGTATAATCCTAGACTGGTGTGTAGCTAGGTGGCCCATTTGAATAAAAGAAAAGCAGATTTGGAGCTATGATGTGGTTATTTGGTTGTGCTGCTTGTGCTCAGAGTGAGACCTGCTGTGTGCATACATTTGGAGCCTATGTGGGGCAGTGATTCCCACAGGGAGCAAAGCTTCAGCCTGAAGTTTTTAGAGCAGTAAAGCATGGGAGCAGGAGAGAAAAGGTCTTTTGGAGCTGAACACACCCTGCGAGGTATTAGTGTTGTGAGCCACCAGCATGTGCTATAAAATGTCCATTACAAGGCTGGAGCCCCTCCCCTGATCTGCAGATATCAGGGAGCTGTGGTGTGGTGGGCAGAGATATGGTGCATGGTCCTCTCTGTGCTCAGAGACCAAGCAGGGCAGTGCGAGATGTACCTCAGAGTAAACAGGTACAAGGCACCAGGGATACTAGAACTATTAATCTGGTGGTGTCAATAATGCTCCTGTTATTGTGATTATTGTTATTACTACTATTCCTGGCTAGGAAGCAGTATGGACTTAATGGCTGAAAGCAACAGCAGCAAGAGAAGGTGCTCAGAACAGTTTTCAGAGGATTTGTTTCCCTGCAGGAGTGTGTGTAGGCAGGGGATAGCTGGGGCTGGATGAGGTGGCTGAACAGCCCATGCAGCATGGGGCAAAGGGAGCGTGCAACAGTGGCAGCATCCTCATCTGTCTGCAGCAAAGTCCTGCTGGTGGTAGAAGCTGTTGCCTGGGCAGAAAATGAAGGCCCCCAAAAGCTTCATGAACATTAGTAGCTCTGCAAGTCAGGAATCTCTGCTTGGTGAAGCTGTGCCACAGATAGGAATGGAGGAGGGACCAAGAGATGGAAGGCACCACAGACTGCTTAGCCTGGCACCCAGTCCTGGCTGTGATGGAAGAGCAGCCTCCTCCCAGCAATAGGGAACACATGCCCTGTCTCCACTTGGGATCTTTTCTCTGTCCCTCTATGCCCAGGGTGTTTCCCTGGCATCAACAGGTTGAGAGACAGAAGAGTATGGATTTAGGGCTATGCAGTGTTCAACTAGATGAATTATTTTCCCCCAGACAAATATTAGCAGTGGCTTTACAGCTGCATTCTTGCTTACTCTGCTATGGGCCATTTGTCTCAGACTTTAAACATCTTTAACCAATTGCATCCTGTATTATTTTTCCAGGAACCGAGCTAAAGCTTACATAACTATGGTGGTTATGCAACCCACCATTCAGGTTTTGTTTGCTGGGAGACAATATGTGTTTGGTTTTCATCCTGTGTCCTTTTCATGGGGGAAAAATTATCCTTTCATTGGACTTGTCTTTCTTTTGCAGTTAAGTGACGGACTCCTGGTCTCTTGCTGCCCACTGGCTCTGCTTTCACACTCTTGCTTGCCAGCACCAGAGTTTAAGGTAACTGGACACATTTGACATTAATGGGTGTGGAGGTACTGATTGTCTCTTGCTGAGGTTAGCTGTGCTCCTGTCATTTCAAAGGTTGCTAGTTTTGAATCTTGGGATTTGGTTCTCTCCTGAGGCTAATCTGGAATCGTGTTTGTTTCTGGTAGCTGGTACCCCTTCTGTGTCTTACTTCTTCTTTGCAGTATGGAATGTAGAGTAGCTGCTGTAAAGACTAATATGGAAACTTTGGCTTATTAACTGGTATGTAAAATGCACTGGGCCAATCCTGAATGCTTTCAGTGAAGAAACTAGAAATGCAAGTAACCTTATGCTGTCAGATTACGGCTATATGTTGGAGCCAACATATCATGTGCTATCCCCCCACCATTGATTGCTTATGCCTGCAGTTTGTAATGGCATTGAAGGTGCATCATGGAGTTACTGGCACTGTTCTAGGAGACTGATGTAGGATCTGTGGCTTTTTACTTGATATCACAGATTTATGTAGTAATGTAATCTAAATAATGAGAAATAATAATATAATGTATAATGAGAAAAGCTCTGTAATGGAGATGCATATTAATTTAATCTTGGGCCACAAACTGCCTGTGGCAAGGCAAGGAATTCAAGGTGTGGCATTGTGCTTTTCCTTGAGTAGCACTGAACTTGCCTCTCAGTAAGACCAGGATAATGTTCCAGCATGCAAAAACTAATCCACCTCCTCGGCAGTGCAGCTACTCACATGATGATAACCTGGTAGTGGGTTTGGGTACTCCATAAACTGCCATGTTAGTAGTAGAGCTAAATTAACATATTAAACCTAATGACTGATTGTTGTTAGACATTAAGAGCTATGGTGCATTGCTTCTTCCCTCCTACAAAGCCCCTGCATATGCCAGGCAGCAGCCACATGACTGGCTGGCACAGGGCTTTGAAAGAGTAGTTTGACTGCTTGCAAAGTCAAATACCTCTCTGAGAAGTATTCTTGGAGTAGCGGTGTGCTTCAGTCTGTGCTTAAATGACTGGTGACTTCCAGTTGATTAAGTTGATTTTGCTTTAACTTGGGGTTCTATCTCTCTAATATGTGGCTATTTGTGATACTATAATGGATCCCTAATGGGAGCTTCACAGTAATGAAGCAAGAGACCTAAGGTTTCAAGCTATCAGCAGTACTGATATTCTCTTACATTGACTTCTGTCAGAGACCTGAATTACTAGATTGCTTACTGATAATCAGTTTTTACACTGAAGTTTAGCTCCAAGGGCACTGGAGAGCAGAGCATGCAGAATCAGAAGACCCGGGGAGTCAGAGGAAATGTCCATCTATCACCTGTAGCAGGAGCCCTGCCTTCCTGTCCCAGCCACTGCACCACCCTTAGTTTTGTAACTGTCAAGCAGTCACAAAATACCACTTATTGAATTACATTAGCCCTTTTTTCCTCCTAATAGTGAGCCCTGTGCTGAACACCAAAAGGGGAATGCATCTAGTGGAACCAGTTTTCTCTTTAATATACCTGGGAGTTTACTATACAGCATTTCTTAAGCAGCATACCCTTGCTGAAGTTTTAATGTGCATGTAATACTACACTTGCACATTTTCAAAAGCTTTTGGGTAAAAGCTCAGGAGGAGCCATGAATACCTATTTTTCTTTTTTAACAAGTAAACCCATGCCTTGTAGTATATCAGGAAATGTTACTGCTGTTCATTTGGCATGCTGTTCATTTGGCATACAGTCATTGAAAAGGCAGTAGTTCAGCTGAAGGGCATTAAGCTGAAGACCACTTTATTTCATCAGATGCTCTTCCAACCACTTGCCCTCCTACAGAAGAAACAAACAAAACCACAACTGGGCATAATGGCTCTAGAAATTTATTTTCAGAGCTTAGTGCTTCAACTATGATTAAAATACTTCTTAAGCAAATAAAAAATGCTACTGACTGGGTACTTGCACTAGACAAGAGTACAACTAACACCACTACTTTTATGCACTGACAGATACTAGTTTGCTCATGCCACTGAAGTAGGATCTTTCCCGTTCACTCATTGCTTCAAAATGTAGGGGTCTTCTACAGAAGTTGCATTCAGCTGACGAATGTGGCTTCAGCTCCAGACCAACATCCTTCCATGTAGCCAGCAGCTTTTCTGTTAAAAACAGAAATGTTCATTAAAATCAAGGCTTAAGACAGTTCACTGCTATAGCAAAGCAGCAAAAGTGAAGTGTCAGTGTACTTAATTCTCCCAGCAAGTGAGAAGGGGTAACAGGAACTCACTGTGACATCATTTACCTCTTGAATGAGGTGACTGGTCTGCAACTAAGTCTCAAGCTATCCTTATACCACTTCTGACAGGTTCAAGTAGCTACTCTCCCTGGACATATCCATGTTTAAGACTGGTTAACAGTTTGGTGAAGAACAGAAGTTTTCTTTGGACCCCACATAACAAATAAAGGTTGGTTTGGACAATGTATGCACAGAGCCCCAGCAGGGACAGAACCAACTGGGTACAGGCATGCATTGGCCTTACACATTCCAGGTTTCAATGTGCTGCCCTTCACATGTCATGCTCAAAGGCGGCTAAGTACAAAAGTATGCACTTGTATGCCACATCAGTAGGAAGACATTGTGCAGCTAGTGACACCTAAAGCTTAAGTGCTTCCTAGTCTCATCTTTAATACTAAGACTGCATAGACAGCCCAGTATTTTCATTGCAGTAATGCATAAATCCACTCACCAAGAAAATAACTCATCATCTGAGGGGTGTGGTGAGGCGTAGGGGCAATACGCAGTAGCTCTTCTCCACGGGGAACTGTTGGGTAGTTGATTGCTTGGACATAGATGCTGTGCTGGCTCATCAGCTTGTCACAGATCTCTGTATTTTTAGCAGCATCTGCAACCTAAAGTTTGAAATTTTTGATTATAAGATCAACCAAAAATGTGCAAGGTGGTACAACTATCAGCCCAAGTTAGCTAGCCACAAGAATCAAACAGGATCAATCTCCCCTGTGCTACTATGAACAGCACATATGTCAGAAAGAGGGGCTAAAAAGCTTGTGTGGAGCCCTCTGGGCATAAGCACACCATTGCAGCCTAGGTAGGTTGGTGTTTATACCCAAGTCTTTTTACTAGGTTGTTACCTGTTTCTTTGCTTTCTGTATACTGTCACATGGTGGGTTTCATACACTTTATCACTGTTTCACAACATTTATAGTGGGCAAAGTCAACTTAAGCCAGACTCCTAGCACACCATTGTTGAATACTGGGATAGGTTTGAACTTTGTGAAGCTAGTAACTAATATATAATTTGATCGTGGACAGGAAAACAAGTAGCAGAGTCCTGTGCCAACAGTATCTACAGTACTCACCCTCACTGGAATGATGTGGCTGGGGCAGTGCACCACTGGAAGCCCTGCATCCATCAGCATCTGTCTCATAAGCTTCACATTGCGTTGGTGCTGCCGCCTCAGAACTTGTCCTTCTGCACTCTTTAGAGTTCGGACAGATTCGAGGGCACCAGCTAAGAGCATGGGTGGCAGGGATGTCGTGAAGATAAAGCCAGCAGCGTATGAACGAACAGTGTCTATCAGAGAACTTGTACTGGAGATGTAGCCTCCTACACAGCCAAATGCTTTGCCTGAGGGGATAAAAAAAGAGGGTAACCTAGCTTATTCCTTCCACCCATTAGAATAGCTTCAAGTATTATAGACTTTCACTTAAAGAGTTATGTTGACTATGTACTTAATGTAGTCATGATAGGCCACAATTCTAGCCCCCTCTGCTAATCTTGTATTTACTTAGCACATGTTACAGCTTTGTTTTTAAGCCAATTCTGATCACAGGGATTAGTTATTACACAGTACTCTAGTTATTATACACCAAGGATTGTTCAAGGCTCTCTCATACCCAAGTTTTGATTTTGGGGAAGACCTTACAAGCCAAATCATCAAGCACAGACTTCAATAGTGACCCTAAGTGATCAACACTAAGTCTCTCAACAGATTTAAAATAATCTGCTCCAGGAATACTAGAAATAGCCTATGCTCCTAAGGAGCACTCAAGGTTGTTATTGTGATTATGCAGTAACACCAGCCCCACCTCCCAAATGTTCAGATAACAAAACAGAGTCATAGATACAACTAGGCTATCTGGTCAGTGCTTCCACTTCTTTTGGGCTTTAATCCAAAATTCTGGGTTTTAAAGCCCTGAAATTTCCTAGATTTCATTTGTGCTTTGAAAGTTATTTGAACAACTTCTCTATTTGCAGCAGTAAGCTAACTCCTAAGCCTGCATCTTACTCAGATAATGGCAGTTGCTTCAGTTCCTGCCAAATCTCTTTACTAACTCCCCATCTCATGTTTCTAGATTAGGAGCACTCTATTTCACATAAAAGAACTAAGTACTACTAAATATATAGTACCCTACTAGCAGTCTCACCTGAATTTATTCTTCAGTTGTATAATATGTCACCAGAGGATTTTTTGCTAGCTTAATTTAAGTAAAAAGAGAAAATGCTACCTCAACTGATCTGTAAGGCAGTGTAAGTAGCTTAACACAAGCTTTTCAAACTCTGGGGCACATTTAAATCTTTTGGGCTTGAAAAATTCTAGCCCCCAAGAGCCCTTAACAAGTTCATTTGAACAGGCTGATTTTGAATTAATCCACATAATTCAGCTGCCCAGAAGCTTTGCTGCCTTAGCTTCTGTAGAAGTGCCATACCGAGCGTTCCAGAGATGATGTCCATCTTGTGCATGATTCCATCCCGGTCTCCTATACCACCGCCTCGAGATCCATACAACCCCACAGCATGCACTTCATCCACAAAGGTGATTGCCCCATGCTCATGGGCCACATCACACAGCTCTTCCAGAGGACAGACTGCACCTAGGGGCCAAAGCAGTGAATGCAGTTTAGGATTCCCCATACTCAGCTTGGATAAATACCAGAAGTACCCCAAACACAAGCCATTTCAGAAAACCCTTTTCATGGAAACCCTTAAAGCACCATATACTTTTAGACATGGAATACAGATGATTTGAGTACTAACTGCAGTGGAAAAGGAAAGAAAGGTTTCATGTCAACTTACCATCCATTGAATGAACAGTTTCAAATGCAACAATTTTTGGGGTAGATGGATCAGATTTCTTCAATAGTTCTCGAAGATGGTTGACATCATTATGGCGAAATATGTGTTTTGGCACCCTGCTGTTTCGGATCCCCTGGATCATGGAGGCATGGTTTCCAGCATCAGAGTAGATCTCACAGCCTGAGGAAACAGCCCAGTTACACTTTAACTATAGAAAGCATTATCTGATTACCAGCATTGCTTTATGTATGGGGAGTGTTCAGGCAGGAACAGTAGCATGTTCTAGAAAGTAACACTCCTGGGAAAGAGAGCAAGTTAAAGATGATGAAGCAACAATATTATTTAAGGCTTATTTTAGGTATTTAAACTAACACAAACTTGAGCTTAAGTAACTACAGAAGGGTTTTTCCAAGTTCTTAGTATTTCTACCTAACTCTCCTAACTTCTGAGGTTAGAGAGAGGTTCACACCCATAGGTGTGAGGACAAGAAGTTCCTGGTGACTCACTTGCAGGTGAAATTTAAATGTAGAAGTAGAATACTGTGCTTTTTGTCCAATTTCTCCTGCAGTTCCTAGCTCTCAATCTCAATAGGCTGCTATGATTTGCCAGAGTTGAACAACTTGAATATAGCGTTAAAATACCCATACATGGCTCATCACATAGGACAACTCCTCACTTTGAGCAGCCTTTTCCAAAATATATTCCCAACTGCTTAGGGTAAGGTTGTGTTTTGTGGTAAATAAGGGGTGCAGTTTGAGATCTCACCTGGCAGCATTTTAGCTAGAGTGAAGAGAGTGGAGTCATTGGCTACAAAGCATGATGAGAACAACAGTGCTGCATCTTTTCCATGAAGATCAGCTAGTTCTTTTTCCAAATCCACATGGAATTTACTTGTTCCTGAAATATTTCTTGTGCCTCCTGCACCAGCACCGTGTTGTTTCAATGTATCCCTACAGAGGACCCAAAGAAAGGCATTAGTGTTACCGTCTGACACAAAGATGAATTGAGGATCATTGCTGAAAACATTCTAGTAGTGACGTATTGGTTTAAAAAGGAACCGATTGCAAAAAGCAGCTGCCGGGCTTCTGTGCAACCTGCACAACCCAATCCAATAAGCTAAGGAATCAGTTACTGCTGATTGATACACGGCTGCCATATGCCATCCAATTTATCTGGCAACATTTAAGAGCTTCTAAGGAAAATCCAGGGAGTAGGGTTAGTGATGGACAGGTACACTGCAGCCTTGGAGCCAGTTACTAAGTTACCTACCCCAGCTCAAGAGAAGAGGGCAAGCTGAATTTTATACCAACAATAATATCAGAAGTAGCTTATGTAGCACAGTACAGAAATCAATTCTGCAGGACAACATAGCTTGAAACTTGAAACTATCTCTTAGAACATGGCACTACTCACATAACTGCTCCACACACACGAGGGTGACGACTCATCCCCAGGTAATCATTGCTGCACCAGACAGACACCTCTTTCTTGGTGATCAGAGAATCAGTGTAGTCATCTGCCATGGGAAAGATCTGTGCCTTTCGGTTCACTGTTTTGAACACGCGGTAGGTGTGATCTTTCTTCTTTTCATCTATCTTTTTCTCAAAGAACTGATCATACTGGAAGGTGGATATGGCTGAAATAAGACAGAGACTTAAGCACACAGAAAGAATCACAGGAGACTAGGCCTGTGGGGGTTTTGCTAGACAATCTTACATTTTGGCAAGTTATCCTGAAGCAAATGAGACACGCTTTCTGGTCTTTGCTTCAGCACAATATCTTTAAACTTCTTGAGCAAGCCACTCTGCTCTTCTTCTTCAGTCTCAGTGTTCCTCACTGTGGAAGCAGTTGGTATTTTGGCAAATTCTGTACCTACAGACATTATAATAAGTTCTGATCAGCTTAATGAGCTTGAAACAAAGTGAAGGGAGTTCAGCAAACATTTTAACTAACTCTTAATTTCTGCAGGAAGTATGTGCCTGAATCCACATGCTTGGATCAACTATTTTATTTGCTTACAATTTTGCATTGTACAAGGCAAAAGGAAAGCTCTGCTGATCAATGATGACAACACAAGATATGATTTCCTTGTATTGAACCAACACGCTTGGTTCATCATGAGTCGGAAAACCACTTTATACAGCTACAGCACTTATCTGAAAGAGTTGGCACACAACTAACCAAAGGCACGGTTCTAATCGGCTGCTTCCTTCTTTTTCCTAGTATTCAGTTAGCACAGATTTTTTAAAACTATGTCACAGAAAACAAACAAAAGTAAAATAAGGTTCCTGAGACAGATGGCAAGGCTTTACAGATACGGGTGAGAAGTTCCTTCCTTTGAAGGACAGCAAGCCAGTCAACACCCTTTAGTTCCATAAACAAAACACCCCAACCCATTTATTTGCTCTCCAGCTTGGATTCATGCTGGTGCTTGCCTAGTACCTCAACCCAATTTCTTCTACCTCTGAATACACTATCTTTGTCTATACCAGCACCCTGGTAAAACTCTCTTCAGTTCTAAGCATCTGCTTTGGGTGAATGCTTCTGTTTCTATTAGGCTATAACCTAAGATTGTAAATTTCAAAGCCAAGCGCTTTGGGTGTAAGAGTAACAGTTTGATTCACACATTTAGAGCCAGTATGTCAAAATGCAGCATATGGTACTCCTGCACCAAAACCACCCAGGGAAACATTGCCCAATGTTACAGGTATGACATGAACACCTACATTTCCCAAGAGCTTTTCACTGCAGTCTCCCATAATCCTACCCACATAATTTAAGTGGCAACTAACAGACTTGGCACACTCCAGAGTAAAGTCAGGCACCAAAAGCTCTCAAGGAGCCAATGCTTCAGTGCACAGAATACATACCTTTCTTGTCCATCTGCATGTCCTGCACATCCTCTTGGAGCTCTAGGCTGGCTTTGCAGAAAACATTACTGTTCTTGTGATTCATCTGAGCTGCCAGGAACGGGCATTTTGTAGCAGAGCCCTGGCTAGCACCAGCAGTAGGGTGGCCAGTGGGTGGCTGGGCTCCATCTGTGCTCTGCTGGGCCACCTCTTTGGCATTTTTGGCCTCTGAGGTGGGGTGGAAAAGAGAAAGCACTTTAGCATCATCATTTTATTACACTGACTTAAGCTTTTTTACCAATTACCTTTGTAATTAACTTGTCACAAGCCATTCAGAACTACTTAACCAAGCAAGTAATTTTATTTATACAAGCACAAAATCCCAGTAACACCTGAGGGCACCTGAGTTAAGATGCTAGATATAGCACTGTACCCTTTGAGGGGAAAAAATCCTCTCTCCTTCCTTCCCAGAAGGAAGACCTTCGTTTGAGGAATTCAGCCATTTTCAGCCACCAGTCCTTCCTCTGCTGCAAGCCTCTGTTTCTTCCGAGTGCTAGAGTAAGAATCCCACAAGGAATGTTACTGGGTGGGATAAAGAGCTACTTGAGCATGAGAAACCCCAGCTCAGTGATCCAGGATCACAGATCCCTAACCACAACCCATCACAGGGCATACTAACGGGACAGTCTTTGATTTATACTATGTCCGTGCTTAATTATCACAGTCACTTAAAAGATTAACTAACTCTTATCCCGAAGCTACTCATTCCAGAAGCTTCCTTCTACGACAGTGTCTATATTTATTTTGCTTTAAAGGTGACTACTGTGTCCCCTGGGGAGCTCCCTGCTACAGCTGCCGTGACCTGCCCAGTGACCCGCTGCCCTCCCTGAGGAGAGGCCCGGCTCCCGGCGCTGCTCTCCTCCCTCCTGTGGCCATACTCACCCCGGCGAGCTGCGGGGGTCTCCTCCTCCGCCTGCTGCCCGCGGGCGGCGGACGTGGCCAGGGCGCGGGGGGCCGCCTCCATCATGCGGGGGCAGTGCTGTGCGTACAGAAGGAGGGAGGGCCCTGCCTTCTGTAGGAAGGCCTGAGAGACGCGGGCCAGGAACGGGCAGCGCCGGACCACCGCCTCCATCGCCGCTGCTGGAAGGGACACCGGAAGTGACGTCAGCGCAGACGCCGGCCTTTATCAGACCCGGAGACACCGAACCCGGTCAGCACTGCGAGGCACAGCCCTCTGCGTCGCTGCTTATATAGCCCCGGCCGGCGTGGCGCATGCGCATTGCCGCTGTCCCGGCGCCGCACAGCGCAGGCGCTTGACGGGCCGTGACCGGCGGCGGTCAGGGGTGGTTTGGTGGGTGCCGGAGGCGGCTTTGGGCGGCTTTCGCGGGGAAGGAGGAACCTCGGTGTGCCGTGAGGAGACAGAGGGGCCTTGGCCGGCTCTTGGGGCGCTGTGAGGAGACAGAGGGGCCTTGGCCGGCTCTTGGGCTGCCGTGAGGAGACAGAGGGGCCTTGGCCGGCTCTTGGGGTGCCGTGAGGAGATGGAGGGGCTGTGGGCGGCTTCCGGGCAGATCTGGGGAGATAGAGGTGCTGTGAGGGCACGGAGGTGTCTGAATAGGTGCTGTGGATAGTGGTGCAGCCGGCCCAGGGTGTGAGGGGATATCCCACAAAGGGGGGCATAGCCCACATGGGAAGAAGAGGCAGTAATTTTCCTGCTCTGGGTTTCCCCTTTGCCCCAGGCAATGCAATGCTTGTTTCCCAGAAGTACTGGAGTTCCTTACCCCCAGGACAGTAGGTTTTGGAGGGCCCTGGTGTGTCTGTTTGTAGGAAAAGAGCAAAGCTCTGAGTCAGCTGAGTTGGGGAAACCCAGTGCTGCTCAAACCCATCTCTTGTATTTTCCTCCTAAACATGCACCTCTGACTCCCTGTAGAGTCTGCACAGCGGCTCAGAAAGCAGCAGCTAGTCTCGCTGGGGGTGGTGGGGTCCTGAACTTTGCCTACAGCTGGTATGAACATAACGGTTTCTCTGTTGGTGATGTTCAGACTTTCACCACTGCACTTCTGAAGCGTGGTGCCATTGCCTGAGTTTTGAAGGTAAACAAGACTCCTGTGTGAATACCAGTGACAAGTAAAATTGTATCGTGCATCCTCTGGCTTATAATGGGCATTGAAGGTAATTTGTTTAAAGGAATATTTGTAGGTGGGTTACGATAAAAGGAGCTCTTTATGAACCTGGCTATCTGAGATGCAGGAGTACTAATCCCTGTAAGTGTATACTAACTGCTGAGGTGTGGAAAGAAAGGAGAAGAAAGATGACAGTGCGTTTTCTTCCTCAGCTTGCGAAACAATTTCACAGTAGACAGGATTTGGCAGAGTACTGCCTCTCAGCCTCACATCCCTCAGCCAGCCGAGAGCCAGCTTGGGCACTTTGAGGCAAGAGTGGGTTTTGTAACAGGTACAGAGTTTTGAGGAGAGCTCTTTTAAAGCTCATTCTTGCTTGACTCATGTCTTCCACGTAGTCACAATGTGTAGTTACTAGAAGGTGCTCACTAGTAGAGTGAGTGGGGAAATACAAAACCTATGTAGGACTATGGCTGCTGAACTCAAACTTGGATACAAAAGGCACTTTGAAAGTGTTGGTCAGTATTTATGTGTTGCAAATTAATCTTTAGGTAGCTTTTGTGGGAGGGCAGGGGGGACACTATCTACCATGTAGATACCTGACAAGTGTCCTTAGAGCAGAGAGTTAATGTGCGTGAACCTAAGGGATCACTCCAGTGCTGATTAATCTCAGTTTTAATAACATAAGTCCCATATGTTTGATTTATAATATGTTGATAGTATTTTTTACCTTCTCCTATTCTTCTGCTATTAATTGACCATGGTACTTAACTGGAGAGGGACAGAGGGAATACGTATTTTGTGGCAAGAGGCACCAAAGCTGTTGTACTCTACCAGCATTACTTGCACTGCAACAGGCTGCAGAGCTTATCTGCATCAACACCTGCCACAGCAGCTTCCATCCCACAAAAATCTGGTAATCCTTCTTTATCCTGATAACAGTAGCTTTTCAACACATTGCAAGGTTGAGGGATGAGGTACATTAGTCTGCTCTCTTGCTGGAATTCAGAAACTCCTGGTTTTGTATTCAGAAGTGCATATGGAGTCTGAAGCCCAAGAAACATCTGCTTTCTACACAAACGTCATTCAAGGTTGGCAGCTGAGACACAGCGACCTTGGCTATGATAAGGAGATCTCCAAGTGGAGCACAACTCTCAGCTTTCCTGTCAGACTTCTCTACAATCTGTGCTATCAATCAGACACTGCAGTAATGCTTCTTCAGTTTGATTTGGGTGAATTTATTTAACCTTGTACATGACAGGAATTGCGCAGAGCTAAAGAGCAAGGGAGTGACATTAACTTGACCCTCATCTTGGAATGCTGCTGGAAGAACATGTCCTTGTCAGTGCACTGAGATAGCTCTGAGCTCTGGGGCCAACAGAGTGGAGGAAAAGTGAGGGTGAAAGGGTGTCTTGTCTGCTCTGCCATTTTCCTCCCCTTGGAAATACTGCCAGAGTTTACATTCTGAAGATGAAGTAAATACTAATAAAGATGCCATTAATTAAAATTTCTTCAAGTGGGTTAATTAAATGGTATTTAAGGATGTTAGTTGTTGCAATGTGTTACCATCATCCAGCAGGGCTCAGGAGAAAGTAGCATGAAGTGCCATGCAAATGTCATTTGCCACACTGCAGAAGGTGGACTTCAGACTTTGACAAGGGACACCACATTAGCAGCCCAAGGGGGAAGAGAGCCTGTCCTGAGAGAGAGCAGGCTTGCTTTGTCTGGAGGGAGATGGCAGCTACAGTGGGCATGGGAGAAGCAATGACTGCCTAGGAATATGTTAAGGGCAGAGTAGCATGTAGTAAGGAAGATATAAGCTGAGGGGATAGCATTGGTGTGAAAACTCAGCTGGCTCACCCAAATTTAGCTTGGATGTCACTGTGTTTTGGAACAGTCTTTAGAGACTGGTAGCTGAGATGCTGTGTGCCAGTTAGATTCAGCAGAGGAAGCTTTAGCTGGCTGAAAGGCTTGTGTGTTGCAGTGGCAAGGGAAGGGAAGACTCAGCTACCCTGGGAGCCTCTGCTGATTTTAGCTTTCTAAACCCCATTCCGTTCTGATGGTTTGTCCAAGTCTTTGATAACTGAATTGCAAGAGGGGAAAAAAAGGATACATTCCAGCCATGTGGGAGGTGCGTGAGAAGCCATAGAAAGTGCCATATAGAAATTGAGATGGAGGGGAAAAAGAATCCCCTGCAACAGGATCACATTGATTTCTGCAGATGTCTGTGAATGGTTGCTGGTGAAGATGTTCTCTTTCTGTTTTACCAGTTCACCATATGGGCTCAGGTGTAAGTTACCTTCAATGCTTCCTTCCCTCTTATGCCCCTTCTCTCAAGCATGTTTTGCCCAGTATTCCTTGAAACAACTTGATCCACAGGTTTGTAGCCTTTATTTAGCCTCATGCCATCAGCAGTTAGCTCCTTTCATGGAATTGTAATGAATTGTATGCTTTTAAGACAGTATTTTCATCAGGAGAAAAGCAAGAGTAAAAGATGACTCTATATATCTGTAACCATTAGCAATATTTAGTCCCTTTTGCCCACTTCTGAATTCAGAACTGTACATGTTTTCCCCCACACAGTCAATGTCATGAGAGGGTGAACCAGAAAAACAGTTCCCCCTCCCCAGGCACAAGCCATTGTCTATATTGAGATCTGAATTTTCCAAGGGAGTGGATGTGATCCTGACATCTGGATTTAATCCAGACTCAAATTCCAGGCTTAGATCTGAGAACTTCCACCCTGGTCTTCTTAGAGAGAACTTAGTTTACCTTTTATGGCAAAATTCAGGGGTTGTGATAGTAGCTGCATAGTGAGAATTCTTCCCATGCTGAATTTCTTTAGCAGATTTTCATTTGTGCCCAGTGTTGTCTTTACGTCACAGAAGAGGAAATCTCATTTCTTTATAGGACCCTCTAGTCGATACAGAGTTGACCAAGCTGGAAATGCTGCTGAATGCTGAGGCATATGGGACCTGTTGCAAGGTGACCGAGCAGCTCTCCTCTTCCACAGACTCAGGCCAGGCAAGCTTCTTACCCATCTCATACAAACAAGCACTGAGCTGTTTCTCTCTCCAGTGTAATGGATATCTTTTCAAATCCAAGACCTGCTGGTAGGTCCCCACAGGGGTGTTGGACCAGGACACTTTTGCCTATCTGCAAGTCCTCAGGTGCTGCCCATTGATGCAGAGGAATTTGGTCTCTTGGCAAAGTCTCATTGCAGGGGAATGACTCACGCTTAGTCGGGACAGCAGAAGCTGTTGCCACCCTTGTACAAGATACCCTGCCCTTCTGCTGAAAGGCACCACTCCCACACTGGGGCTGCTGTGGTCTTACAGCCCATCTGATCAACACATGCAGCAGTGGTTTATCTTAATTCCAGAATATCTCCCTGACATCCTTCCATTTGCTTCAGATGTGGAAAATCACACAGTAGTCTTTTTTTCATTTGACATCCTCGAGTTCGTTTTGCTTTGTTTAGCACATGGCAGAAAATGATACACAAATCCTTCCAGCTGCTGTGAGCCTTGCTGCGCTTGCAGTGATTTGCTTTCACACCCTTGTTTGCTCCTCTCTCACACAGTTCTCTTACAAAGAATCAGTAAACTCCAACCAGTGTATTTTTACTTAGGATTATCGCTGGGCTTCAGATTGTCATTGTGCTTGCATATGTCAGCCTTCATTTCTCCTCGTTAGTTACTTACACGAAGACTCCATCTTCTATGTCCAGTTTTGGAGCTTAAACTCTCTACATAGTCAGCAGAGAGCAGAAGTACCTTAAAAAAAGTAAATCTGAGCACTTCCTATATGAAGGTGAGATAGGGTAGGGAAAGGACATAGCTCTGGTCAAAGCTCTCTGTAAACTAGAGTTGCCAGAAAGGAATGAAATATATAGCTTGCTCCTCTATAGAGGATAGACAGCTGACAGAGGAGAGAAAGAAGTGGGTGTCTCTTGTACATTTGAATGTAAATGTTCCAGGCGCAGACAGTGACACTCAATACTATATATACTCATGCATATAGTAAAGCATCTTTGCTACACAAAGGTAGCTCTAGTGAGCACTTAGTGCTGCATTAGTGACAGCATTGGCAGGAAGGTGGAAGTCAGAGCAGAGGCAGGATTGTAAAAGTCCTTGAAAACAAGAAATTCCACAGGAGTGAAAAATGCTGTGCTGGAGTCTATGGGCTCCGATGGGCTTTTAAAGCTATGTCAATGTTAGGCCTTTTATGTCAAGCAGAAATTAAGGGCATACCTTCTTCTCTTCCTCTTACACTGTAAAATTGTTCTGGTTTTTGTTGAGGTAGAGTTAATTTTCTTCAGAGTCGCTTGTATGGGGCTGTTGTAGATTTGGGATGAAAATAGTGTTGATAACACAGGGATGCTTTAGTCATTGCTGACCTGTGCTTTGTATAGCATCAGGGGCTTTGCTGTTTCTCACACTGCCCTGCCAGCAAGTAGGGGGTGCTGGAGAAGTTGGGAGGGGACAACCCTGAGTGATGAAAGGTATATTCCCCACCAAGTAACATCAAACTCAGCAATGACCTGGGGGGTGGGGGTGGGGAGGTTGGCTGGGGCTGCTGATGCTCAGGGACTGGCTGGTCATTGGTCAGGTGGTGGTGAGCAATTGCTTTCTTTTACAT
This sequence comes from Agapornis roseicollis, assembly GCA_002631895.1. Lineage (NCBI taxonomy): Eukaryota > Metazoa > Chordata > Aves > Psittaciformes > Psittacidae > Agapornis > Agapornis roseicollis. The sequence goes on from NDXB01000028.1 coordinate 37,070, forward strand.
CACTTGTTTTTCCTCTCTTTGTTGTGTGTTGTGTGTAGCTTTTTTTATTATTATTATATTTTTTTAATGACTAAACCATCTTTATCTCAAGCCACAAGTTTTCTCACCTTTGCCCTTCTGATTCGTTCTCTTATCCTACTGGGGTGGAGGGACAGAGTGGCTCTGCGGGGATTAGCTGCCTACTGGGTTAAACTGTGACAAAAAAATCATCTCTCTGACTTGTGTACCTGTCTGTGGGCCCATCACAGACACTGTACAAGGCAGTAGCATATTCAAGTGCTCTCACTCCTCCCCAGTCACCTCAGACTCAATTTGACACAGTAAGTTAAATCCTTTGTATAAATTGATGTAGTTTTGTTTGTCAAATGGATATTTCCTCACTAGACAGGTAAATCAGTATTCCCTGCAGATGTACATGCTACCTTTCTTTTTCCAAATGTAGCAATGCAAGTAAGATTGCCTTTTCAGCCAGGAAATAGGCATAAAGGTGCCCTGTGAAGTCCAAATAGTTTCTGATCTATTTTGGGCAGGTGAAAATGATGGGATTTCAAAAGGCTGTCACCTTAAAATGTCTGTCATAGGTACAGTACCGCTACAAGCAAAGCTGGTTGTTCTGGTTTGTTTCAGCAAAGGCTTATTCTCTTATGCATCTGGTATTTTAATTTCCTCTGCAAGGATCAATATTTCAGTGAAGTAAGGAGAAGCAGAAGCATTTCAGAATGAAATACCTGCTGATGACATAAGAAGGTGGGGAAAAATCCCCTTCCTGACTAGACCTAAGTTGAGAATTCCTGTGTGGGTGTTATCCCATGAGTAAGTACCCAATGAGGCAACAGAACTCTTCTTTTACGTGGGTGGCTTTTCTTTGTATCCAGCTATTCCATAGCATTAGATATTGCTGCTCTTGAGACAGTCTTAAGGACTGTCTTGGTGAATACAAGCAATAGAAGGAAGTTTAAAGCAGTTTTCATCTTTTATTGTTTCCATCAATGGGCAGGGAAACTATAGTTAAAGAATTAGTTGTTATAGTTAATATTATGCTGCTATAGTTGTACAGTCAGTTAGAATTACCTCCTTGAAAGAAATAATCCAAAGGGTTGAGAGGGAAATGGCCAAGCAGTAGAGAGAGGAAGGATGCCTCACACTGCAAGTGGAGATGTTCCAGGCATGAAAATAGCAGGAAAGTCTGTGGTAACAGGGGGTATGAAACATCACAGAGCCAAACCCACTCCTGTGAGTAGGAGGAGAGTCTGTGTAACACTATAGCCTGTGTGGCACAGCAGAAAGCTGGAAGGATGAGCTTTGGTGTCCAAGGAGCAACTTCCTCCGCTCATCTTTCCATTTGGTGTGTTCTGCCCATGGGGGTTGCTGTGCTATTTTGAAATAGTTGTTGTTGCTTAACCTTTGAGGTGCAAGATGTATTATTATTCCTGCCCATGCTGTAAAGATTATAGATAGAGGGTGGTGATAAGGTGTTAAAATAAGATTGTCAGTAATAAGGAAGAAGCGGCCAGTGCTGAAACATAGAGGAAGGAAATTAACACATCATATCTCCAAATCTGAACTTGGGAGCTGCAGCCCAGAGAAACTTTGTGACATATTAAGGTTATTGGAGTGCACAAGGCTTCCATTCCCTGTTTGCCTTTGTACTGAGCTCTTCAAAAACCTGGCAAGGGCTCTGTTTGCTCTATCTTACAACAGCCCAAGTCACGCAAAGCTCTGGGGTCTACTTTCAAGGCTCTTGGGCCACTCTGCCTGCCAAGCAGCACAAGTGGTACCAGGAGGAGAACTAGTGAGGATCAGGGAAGGCAGCTGGGATGGAGGTTTCTTGGGGTGCTGTGACCTTGCTGGCAGCCTTTTCTGCATATAGTTTATTTGATCTGATGGTTCTGCAGCTGCTTTGAACACCATTCCAGCTGAGATCTGCGGGGTTAGAGAGGGCTCAAAGGAGAAAGTTGTCTCTGACTTGGTGTGCTGAGCAAACCTAGTCTTGTCAGGTGCTGTCTTAGGGTGATGGCAATGGTTAGAAAATGTGCTGCTCTCATACCACTAGGAAATGTAAAGAACCTGGAGTCTTCTTTTCAGGAATCCCTCCACTTAATTGGGCAGCCCTGTGGAAAAGGACTTGGGGGTGGTGGTCAATGAGAAAATGAATATGAGCCAACTGCAGTGTGCACTTGCAGCCCAGAAAGCAACCGTATCCTGGGCTGCATCAAAAGGAGCGTGACCAGCAGGTCGAAGGAGGTGATCCTGCCCCTCTACTCTGCTCTCGTGAGACCTCACCTGGAGCATTGTGTGCAGTTCTGGTGTCCTCAACATAAAAAGGATGTGGAGCTGTTGGAACAAGTCCAGAGGAGGCCACAAGGATGATCAGGGGACTGGAACACCTCCTGTATGAAGACAGGCTGAGAGAGTTGGGGCTCTTCAGCCTGGAGAAGAGAAGGCTGCGTGGAGACCTCATAGCAGCCTTCCAGTATCTGAAGGGGGACTATAGGGATGCTGGGGAGGGACAATTCATTAGGGACTGTAGTGACAGGACAAGGGGTAATGGGTTCAAACTTAAACAGGAAAGGTTTAGATTGGATATAAGGAAGAAATTCTTTGCTGTTAGGGTGATGAGGCACTGGAATGGGTTGCCCAAGGAACTTGTGAATTCTCCATGCCTGGCAGTGTTCAAGGCCAGGTTGGATGAAGCCTTGGATGGCATGGTTTAGTGTGAGGTGTCCCTGCTTATGGCAGGGGAATTGGAACTGGATGATCTTAAGGTCCTTTCCAACCCTAACT